>JADDOH010024423.1:0-19052 GCA_016648135.1 Agrypnia vestita | reverse complement strand
TTCGATAAATCGTCTTGGAGAGTTAATATATATTTATTTCCTGATGAAGTTAAAGTTAGGGGACCTACAATATCTAATGCTATCTTTTGAAAAGGTTTCGTTGATGTAGTGGTAATTTCCATAGCTTCTTTATTTTTCTTGCGCACTAATTTATTTTTTTGACATTATTCACATTGTGCGACAAACTTCTTAATTTCCTTTTTCATATTGGGCCAATTGTATTTTTCTTTAATACGATTATAAGTTCGGAAAAATCCCGAATGACCTGATGATGGATTCGAATGATTTTCGGTTAAAATTGTTATAATTTCTTCTGCTTTAGGGGTTATTCTTTTATCGTGATATATTTTAACATTAACTTTAGAGGTTTTAAATACATATCTTAACATAGCACGTATTTTGTACCATTTTAACTTATCATATCTATCAATAAGATTAGGCATATTTATTTCTTGAATATTTCCTATAAATAACATATTTCTTAATTTAACTAAATTTACATATAAATTTCCATATTCTCCATTATTCCAATAATTTTGTTTATTTATAAGATAATATATATTTTGGTTACTTTCGCGGAATTCTACAACATCAGTTACTTTGATTACTTTTTTATCTATTACTTCGACATGAGCTTTAAATTTCTCCTTAATTTCTTTTTGGATATCCGTTTGAAATTCTTTATCTGCTCCTAAGCAAATTACAAAACTTTCTGAAGTATTTAATTTATCATTTATTTCTTCAATATTGTTATTGATTATAACTGTAGATTGATATTTTTCTAAGAAATCTGAATATGATTCGACGTTCGATTTTATATTATTAATATATTTAATATTATCTTCTTGCGAGGTAGGAGGTTTGTTTTCTTCATCAATTTTTATTCTGCTTAATGTATCAGCATTCGTATTTGCTTTTCCTGGTTTGTATACTAAAGTATAATCGTACTCTTCAAGAGCTAGACGCCATCTAACTAAGCGTGATCCTGGATCTTTAACATTGAATAACCAAACTAAAGGACGATGATCTGTGAGTATAGTAAATTTCCTACCATAAAGGTAATGTCGAAAATGTTTAATACTCCATACGATTCCTAATAATTCTCTTTCAATGGTGGAATAATTAGTTTCTGCGTGATTTAATGTTCGACTTGCGTATGCAATAGGTAAATCATTTGGAGGTGTTCCTTGTGAAAGGACACTTCCAATAGCAAAATTACTCGCGTCTGTAGTTAGCAGAAATTCTTGACTAAACTCTGGAAATTTTAAAATTGGTTCAACGGTAAGGATATTTTTTAGTTTTTCAAAAGCATCCTGTTGAGCACTAGTCCATTGAAATTCACAATCCTTTTTTAATAATTTTGTTAATGGTTGCATTATTTTACTACATGATGGAATGAATTTCCGGTAATACGACACAATTCCTAGAAATGATTTAATATCTTTTGCTGTTTTGGGAACAGGATATTTTACTAATGCTTCTACCTTTTTGGGATCTGGTTTTACTCCTTTGCTCGTAATAGAGTGTCCTAGATAAATTACTTCTGGACGAAGAAATTCGCACTTATCTGGCTGGATTTTTAAATTGAATTTTGAGAGTCTTTCGAATACTTCTCTTAATCTTTTATTATGAGTTTCTAATGAGTCGGCATGAATCACTATGTCATCTAAATATACAAAACATCTATAATTTTTTATTCCAGATAGTACGTTATCCATTAATCTTTGGAAACTTGAAGGAGCTCTACGAAGGCCAAAGGGCATTCTCGTGAACTGATAGTGACCACTAGGTACGCTAAATGCAGTTTTATCAGAATCTTTGGGGTGCATTTTAATTTGGTGAAAACCCGATGTAAGGTCTAAAGTTGTAAAATATTTAGAATTGCCTAATTGTTCTAATATTTCGGAAATTTGTGGTAAGGGATACGAATCTCCTATCGTTATTTCATTAAGTTTTCTATAGTCGATCACCATTCTCCATTTCTTTTTACCAGATGCATCAGTTTTCTTTGGGACAACCCACACTGGAGAATTCCAAGGGGATGAAGATGGAATTATAATGTCTTCTTTTAAAAGTTTTTCTACTTGCTTATCAACTTCCTCTTTTAAAACGTAAGGATATCTATAAGATTTAACGTTTATTGGATTAGACGAGGTCGTTGGAATTTCGTGCATGACCACATCAGTTGAAGTTAAGGTATCACCTTCTAGATAAAATATATTATTAAATTCTTCGCAAATATCAAGTAAACAATTCTTTTCAATCTCATTTAGATGAGATATTCTTAATGAATTCCGTAGAATTTCTAATCTATTTGCTTTGAAGTTATCATTCTTTGATATTCTTCGTATATTTGCACTTTTGCTTATCTCCGGCATTGGTTCTAATATTGTTTCAATTTTATCGATTTTAATTTCTTTATCACTAGAATTCAATATTGACGTGTAAGCAGTATTGTCACTGTTTACTTTCACAATACTTGGACACAAATGGACGTTCTCTGATAATTCCTTATCAGGGCAAATTCCTTCCTTTATTTGGTGGTTTAATATGTGAATTTTAATTATTTTCTCCGTGCGCGGCGGAATAATTTGTACACAACACTCACCATTATTTGAATTATTATTGAATTTATTTTCATTATCATCATTTTTCGATGCATTTTTAATAATTTCTTTGTTAACTTTATAGTTATTAATATTTTGATATGACGATCTTGATTGAATTTCTTTTGATTTGGAATTTTCTTCCTCAACAATAATTTTATTTTTTATTTCCATTGATTTTTCAGATCGTTTATTATTTTCATTGATTGTATTTAAATTTTCACAATTCGGTGATTGTGATAGAGTCTCCTTCGACTCATAAAAATAATTTCCTATCGTTTCGGAATTCGAGTGATTTTTATTTTGTTCACAAAAATATGGTACGTTCAATGGGCGACACGATCTATCCATATTGTATGCTTCCTGGATCGGTGATTCAGAATAAGCATTGTGATACAACATTGGGATTGATTTATCCTTTATAAGTAGATGTCGACTACGATAGTCTACATTACACCTAAATTTTTTCAGAAAATCGTTACCAATGATACCGTCAAAAGGAATTGGAAAATCACTCTTTACCACGTGAAAAGGATAATTAATTATCTCGTTTGCTATACTAATTTTTAAATAGACATAACCGAGAGTTTTATTAGGATTTTCTTGTGAGGAATCTATACCTCTAATTAATAAAATTTCATCCTTGTTAATTTTTATATTTTCTTTTAAAACGTTTAATTTTATTAAACTAATGTCTGCACCAGAATCAATTAAAAAATTGTTCATATCTTTTATAGAGATGTTATTAATTTTAAGATTTACATAAGACGTGAAAAAAGCGTTGGTTAATGTTCCTATTCGGCCTGATTTATGCACGAGAGATCCTTTAGACTGGCCAGTTCTAAAGTCTCTTACGCGTTTAAATTATCCGAATTATGATTTGTTTTATTATGATTATGCTTTTGATCATTTTTAAATTTTAGTTTAAAACAGTTTTCTATAGAATGATTATTTTTCTTACAATATTTGCAAAATAAGTTATTATTATTTTTATTATTAGAAGCTATGGAAATTACCACTACATCAACGAAACCTTTTCAAAAGATAGCATTAGATATTGTAGGTCCCCTTACTTTAACTTCATCAGGAAATAAATATATATTAACTCTCCAAGACGATTTATCGAAATTTTCACAAGCTTATGCTTTACCAAATCATGAAGCCATTACAGTTGCTAAAACCTTAACGCAAAATTTTATATGTAAATTTGGTATTCCTGAATCTATTTTGACAGACCAAGGTACCGACTTTACGTCAAATTTAATGAAAGAAATAGCTAAATTATTTAAAATTAAACAACTGCAAAGTACAAGTTTTCACCCTCAAACTAATGGAGCTTTGGAACGTAGTCACCAGACACTTGCCGACTACCTAAAGCACTATGTAAACCAAGATCAACTTGATTGGGATGAATGGATAGATTTTGCTATGTTCTCGTACAATACAGCTGTACATACGACAACTAAAATATCTCCATATGAATTGATATTTGGAAACAAAGCAACGCTTCCATCTTCATTAATAAAAGAACCAGAATTTAAATATACATATGAAAATTATGTTGATGAACTTAGACTTAAATTACAATCCAGTCAGAAAATTGCTAGAGAAAATTGCATAAAAAATAAAGAAATAAACAAAAAATATTACGATAGAAATATAAAAATTGATAAATATAAAATCGGAGACTTAGTATATTTAAATAATGAGATTTTTAAACCCGGAAAATCGAGAAAACTTACTAGCCGATATACTGGACCCTTTGAAGTAGTTAAAATAATTTCCCCCGTAAATTATATAATTAAAATAAGAAATAAAAATGTAACCGTACATGCAAATAGACTTAAGCGCTATATATATCATATTAATAATTAAGCAAACAGTATCCTTATTACCAGCTTTTACTACATACCCATATTCAGTAGAACTCAAAAATGTGCATAAATTATTAGATTTAATTACCTTAAAATGTTTCTCTTTAAATAACAAAATTGTATTTGTCATATCAAACCCTTTAATAAATTATATTAAATATCATGTGTACAAGGTAATCCCTACACCTGTATTAAGAAGAGATAACTCTTACATATTTATTTTGCCATCATCTAATTACTTAGCTATTTCCGAAAATAAACTTACTTATGTAACCATAGATAACTTTGATGATTGCAAGCATTTAGATCAGAATGAACTAATTTGTTACACTAAAAATCCTTTTTATTCACTTCAGATTAGACCCATTTGTGAAACTGAAATTTTATATAAAACTGAATTCATACCTGATAATTGTAATACTAGAATTATGAAATCAATCAATGAAATTTGGTACAAGTTAGATAACAATAAATGGCTATTTGTATTACCCAAGCCAACAGTGATAACAATAATGTGTAAAAACAGTAATCAAAATGTACCCGACGAAATTAAAATTGATTCCACAGGAATTCTAATTACTAGACAATTTTGTAAAGTTTACACAGCAAATACTATCCTTGTTTCTGTAGATAGTAATTTTGAAAGTTCTTTTAATTCAATTATACCGACATTTGATATTGTCAATGACGACTGTTGTAAACATAAAGTAATTGATAACTCGACTCTAATCATGATGCATTCCCATTCAACTACTCTTGATAGAGAACAATTATTAATGGCTAGTCATAAATTAGACCAATTCAACAAATTTGAAATAAAAGATGAAAGTGTCATTCAAAAAGTCTTAAATAATAATTATTTTGTTTATTGTGTATTAACATTTGCAAAATTTTTAGCCTTGTTTATTTTATATAAAATTTATAAGAAAATTCGTTCGAAGGTAAAACCCGAACCAAAGAATTGTTGTGCCATGATAACCAACTGTTTAACATTGAATATAAATAAAAAAATCCCATAAAGAAAATATTTCTGTAGAATTAGCTGATGATTCTATAGAGAATGTTCCATTGAGAAGAAGTCCTAGATTAGCTTCAATAAAGGACAATGTATAAAAATATTATCTCATAAGTATTAAGTGTGAAGAATAAAATTTTATAAAATTGTATACCTATATAAGAATTGTAAAATTATGAAATTTTGTGAATATATAATATCATATTTTATTGTATCATGACGTGAACTTACTTCCTGATAGCATTGTGAATATTGTTTTTTTTTCAAAAATCTATGTCATTTAAAGATTTCCCTATATTTTTGATCTAAGGGTGATGGTGTAATGTACCTATACCAACCATTATATAAATCAACATTGTATAGGAATGATAAACATGGAATAAACATTTTAGTTTTGTAAACAGAAATGTAAATATTAATATCAATTAGAGTCCCTACAACGACCCCGGTCTTATCATAAAGTAACTTTGACCCGGAGCCGCCCGATGTTCCATACTTATCATCCTAATTGTTTGGATTAGAATCCCATATAAGCAGAGTCTTGTCTCTAACTAGATGCATTATTGATCAGTCTTCACATAGATTCAGTAGAAGTAGATTGACTACGGGAGTGTTCACATCAATGTAATTGTGCTTTTATTAATTGTTGTAATTAATCCAAAATAAAAAGTAATCTCAACCATCGTGTTAGAGTATTATTTCTGTTAAATAAGACCCTTTGGAAGAGACGGAAGAGGGTCGTTTACAACGTGTACGCGGTACCGAGATTCATCTCAACTAAATTAGATGCGCTATGACGCTTCTTCATGCCCTGGAGTGATGTGAACCGGAGCGGGTCTCTCTTGATAGGTGACCACGTTCTATTACTCCGTGACATCTCGTGAGGTTGTATGTACTTGTAGGTACAGTTGCCGGCAAACTTCTTGAAAATTTTTGGCGTGGTGGGGGAGAGTTTGCGCATGTACCATTCCACCAACGAGACCCAACATTTGTCTTCCGCGCATTCCCCCACTACGCCAAAATGTTTCAAGAATTTTGCCGGCAACTGTACCTACCTCTACTCCTCGCCGTGAAATTTATTTCGCTCATCTACTCGTAATTACTCGATTCTCACATTTAACGTTCATCTATGAATTTGTGTTAAATTTACGGCAGTGCGTTCAGAACTCTGTTATAACACTCATATTCTTAAATCTTCAATAATTTTTTAAGTGCGTTTTTTGGTATTACACTTGATTTTAACACATTATTATTGCCCAGAAATCAGAATCTTGGTAATGAGAACGATTTAACATTATTGCGGCAGTTTTATTTCTATGGTGCGTTTACATGGATGATACGCATTGACGTGAATAATACGTACCTATATCTAATAAGCTAAACTTGCTTAAAGTACTGTATTTATTTCTTTCCTTCCGCGTTGAAAAAGAAGATATTTGAGTGCATAATATTATAATGACCGGGAATCTCTGGGAATGAAATAAAATAAACACAAAAAATATCGACTTTAATTCCTGTTTCATGACCGGTCTTTTTCCTTCAAAGTTTTGATTGACTTAGATTATCATATAATTTTTACAATAAACTAGCGTAAATTGAGAGATATTGGACTTTTGGAGAGTGAAAATAAAGAAAATTAAATAAGAGGTGAAAGAGATGTTGATATAACCTTTTAACTAAAACCCCAGGTCCCTGTGTGTATTCTGAACTTCGCCAAATGAATATAATACATCGATAATGTGATTAATTGTATGTCACCCAGTGCTCCACCGATCTGAAAATTAATAAATCTAATCTAATCGCATCTGCAAACGACGGCTGCCTAACGATCACAATACAACCGCCCGCGGAGCCTGACAACAGCCATCTTTGCTTTCTGCTAGTTAACAATATAAAATAAAATATCCCGCTTATATATTTCGCGCTTTCATTACCCGTGATCGACATTCCAACTTCCCTCAATAAATTATCCGAAAATAAACCGCTTTGATTTACTTTCCGGGCTCGAGGGCGGTGATATCCTCCGGTGTATTGAAACAGGGGTGGAAATTTCTAGCTGGAGAGGCCCTCTTTATGTGGGCCTTTGGGTACCCTACTTCTGGCGGAGGGAGATAGGGTCCTACTTCCCACGCAGGCTCCAGTACTGGGGGGACCGTAGATGTAGGTGGAGCAGAAAAATTAAAAATATATTTTTGTTTTTTTAACAAAAATACATTTTATTGTGAACATACATACTTCTATGATATTTGAAACAAACGAAACGAATCATTGTGAAAATGATATACAGTAAAATCTACCCAAGTATCGAAAAACTCGCGCGATAACGTTTTTCTTCCCACACATGTGAACACTCACACGAAGACATAAAAACGCATACACACAAGGACACATAAAAACACACAAATACACACACTCACACAAACTCACTATTTGACATATTATTTTTTCTTATTTTTTTATCGATCCCGGCTTAATATTCTTGTATATATGTGTTTTCTTGTAATTGGACCAAGGCTCTGTAGATCAATAATTGTTTTTTTCAAGATTTATTAATTATATGGCTGTAAGAAAACCAATAAATGAAAAAAAAAAAAAAATTGGATACCACCAGGAACTTCTGCAACCCGGGCAATATATCTATGCTGATCCATTCATGATTATAAAAACTACATGTATCTATAATAATTGTTCGAAGAATATTTTTTCTTCTGAAAGAAGTTCATCACTTTATTAGATTATAGAATCTACATGTTTCGAGAACAATTTCTCTTCTTCAGGATTGTTTGTGTACTAAAATTGAAAAAGTTTAACCATGCAAGTGTTTTGGCGAAGGAGAGGATGTGGGGAGAGGGGTCGGAGGTATTAATCATTATGGAATGTCATCTGAAGAGGGTGGAATCTTAAGTGGAAAAATATTTAATAGTGGGTAGTGCACAAATTTTGTCTGAGTATTTATTATATTTGAATTAATATTAATATGTCTTAAATTTTTCATAATACTCACTGATATAATGATTTTGCTTTACCCGTGTATTATAAATAAGAGTGCACTTTAAATAATAATTATATTATTGCAATCATTATTTAAAGTGTATAAATATAACTTTGTTATTTGCTTTTTTCTGTGATGGCCTACTACACGCACCTGTTCGCATACTAAACTAGGTTGCGATTGTATTATATACCTATGATAATATCAAACTTTTTTCTTTAATATTGAAGAAATTTGTTCTTGTTGGTTGTGCAAACAATAAGGGCCGGTTGTTTCAAGTTGGATTAAAGTAAGCGTTCTTTTAAAGCATAGATTTTTACGTTCTCCACCAATCAGACGATCCGTTTTCGTAAAAATCTATGCTTTGATCGGCCGCTTACTTTGATCGAACTTGAAAGAACCGGGCCTAAGTCGTGTATGGGTACCTTAATTCGCCTTGCTTCTAATTTATTTTATGTATTTTTGTCTGAGCCTTCTTCCCTCAATATATTTCTGAGATATTTCTTATGTCTAAGAAGATTTTTCTATTCCTAGCTCTAGCTAGGATCTAGCTAGATCCTATTTACTAGCCTCTTTGATTTTCTGCAGCGTTTATATGGACCACTTTTCTTGAACTCTCCTTGGAAAATCTTCATTTGCAATTTTTTCAGTTCAGCTAATTCTTTCTACCTGGTATAATTTCTCCGAATAATTTTCCAGCTTTCATTTCCATACGGTTCCACGCCGTATTAATCTTTGTTTACATTTATGTATTTCCATTTTTCATACATTTACATTCCATAAATGTAAGGTGCCTGGTTTCAATTTCTACATGGAGATTATTCTCGGAAAACAATCATATATCAAATTATTTTTTCAACGTCACTTCTAAAGATTATTCCAATAAGAGGTAACCGAATTTGAGTATTGCCATTTCTCTAGCGGTGCTTTTTGGAAGTTGAGATTGAGAGAGAAGAGAAGAGAGCTATCATGTAATCATGTAAACAGTATTTCATTACAAAAATAAAGCGCTACACAACGGTTACTTGTCTTGAACACAGTTCAACAACGGTTACTTGTCTTGAAAGATATTACGAAAGAAACGAATCAATTCTGGGTAGTGAAAAATTATTGGGCGCAACTTAGTGCCTGCTAACGCTATACAATAGTTAATGGCAATATTGGAAGAAATTTAAACGATATCATGTTTAATATGTAATGGGATAGTTTAGAATAGAACATATACAAAGTAGCTCTTGTTGGAACACCCGATACATTGATTATATTTTTTTAACTGATTATTTTGTATTTCACTTTTTCCGCAACCAAAGGCTCGTTCCTCACTTCATTACATATCGTTTCCTCACCCCAAGTCTGTTTCCCGACGCCATCGTAAATATTTCTCCTGGCACTCCACTCTGTTATTATGCTCCCAGCTGGGCTTCCCGTGTCTGCTCCGGCCTCTCCAGAGCTGAGAAGTTCCATTCTTTTTTATTTCGGTAATCCCAGGACCAACTAACTTTAGGGGGTAAAAAGAGAGGATTGCGGTATGTTATAAGATACAACACTAATTGACTTACTTCGTGAACTGCGTACAAAAAAGACACTTGGATTACTTATAGTGTTTCTTTATTTTTTTTTAAACACAGATTATCTGCGGGTCATTAACGACCTAGTGTGACATTGAAGTACAACATAAAAAAACATTCTATGAAAATTAGAAAAACATCACATTACGCAATAGACTTTTTATGTTTTATTTTTACAATAAAATTAAGTTTTATGGTGTAAATCAGAAAGTTATGAGAGATGTAAAATCACCGCACAAGTGTAGAGTGCGTGGGTTTCAAAGTCAACGCGGTTTATCAAGTGACAAGCAACCATCCTCGCCGTATTAAATATTTCGAATTTTATGTATGATAACCATGTATAATATTAGTCAAGTATGTATACAAAATTTTGTTTTTAAGCTCAGCCTAAAATCATGAGGAATGTTTTCAAGGTACCGTTACTGGTCGATATCTCGTTGTAGTAAATGATCATTCTAGGTAGAGGAGAGAAATAATTTAAATTGGTATTATAAAATGGTGGCCTAGATTCGTATGTAAATTGGTGTGAAATAGCCTTGGAGATCTCATTAATCGGAAAGTAATGTTTTAAGTATATATGTGAAATTATCAAGGGGTGTTAAGTTTATTACTCATTGTTTTGTAGAGTGTTATTAGGACCTTAATTATTTCATCTTTATCATACTGTTACGGGACGTGGCTTTAAAAGGCAATTGAAAACACAGGAAATTAATTTAGTTTAATTTTTTACCAAAGAAAGTCCCGGACAATAGTTAAATTGTAGTAGGTACCGTTCTTAATTTTATAGTCGCTAAGTGTCTTCTCGAATATTCCACACTTATTATTGAATTTTTCCTTAATTCACACTAATTAACGCTATCTCTATTGCTTAGATCACTTCTGATAAACTCCGTTGAATGTTCGCTCGTAGAAACTATTCGCCCGGGTGGCCTTTATTCCCTTGCTTACTAATATCACTTATTGTAATATCACGAATCACTGATCACACTGGTTCGCCCAATAGTATCACGGAGATTTCGTCGCCTTGTTAACGTCACAAACTGAATTGCCTAAGCCCGCGTCGCGTGACTCCTTATACAGCAAAAATCCTTCGAAAGGTTTATTCTTGAGGTAATGAGAAACATGTGGAACGTTCTTTTACTTAAGCGACGAAATTTCGTAGAATTTTGTAGAGAGATAGCGCGGTCACAGATGAGTGACCCCGAATTGCGTGCGTAACAGTCTGCGGTTCCGGTTAACTGAGCGCCATTGCGTTACACCGTTATTTATTTTCAGCACTCAGTAGGTAAATAGTCTCGCTACAATATTTTATTTTTAAAGCTCAAGTGAATAATTACTAGTGTCGTGGAACAATCTTAGGACATTTTTTTAATATGGTAAAGTCATCACACGTCAGCTGATTTTGACGGTGAACCCTAAAAACAAATTGGGTTTTGGAGTTCGTCGTCTTTTACAACATTTAAATTAATAATCTATAGTATAAATATAAAATAAAATCTTCACCCTTTCAGAGTCCGGCGAATAAATATTTAAAACCGTAAAATCAGTCATGAACGCTATCCCGCCCGCCAGCCATCCTAGCCACGAAGGCGATCAATTTAAGTAACCTAACTTATCGCGAAAATATACAAATATTTTTAATATGAGAGAGATGAGATTATCCCATCGCAATTAATACAGAAATACATACTGTCAACTGAATTATTTAGAGACATTACAAAGAGATATTACAAATATCCGATGATTTAAAAATTCATCTTCAAATATGAAATGTACACATATGTGTATATTTTTAAATATATCTATCCTTTTTACGTAAATGAAAGTAACTCGCATACAAACATGTAATATGTACGGAACACTAGGATTGCGGGCTGTGGGACTGCTCGCCGCGGAGGAAGCTAGGAAGCTAGGAAGCAGGAAGCTAGGAAGCAGGAAGCCAGGAAGCAGGAAGCTAGGAAGCAGGAAGCTAGGGACTCACTTGGCGGGCTCGTCCGGCAGCGCGGGCGCCGAGGGCGGCGGCGGCAGGTCGTCCAGGGGCACCTCCTCGTGCGGCGGCGTGGGCGGGGTCTTGTCGAACTCGGCGATGGGAGCCAACTCCGGCATCGGGGACACCGAGTTGCTATCCATCGCCGACAGCTTTATCGGAGACACTTTTCCCGCCTTCTTCACAATGGCTGAAGATTCTCGGCCGCGGAGCGACCCGCGGACCTGACAACTGGAACTAAACCTCCGCAACTGGAGCCCGACCGGCTCGGACCTCGCGACTCGGCGCCTCCCGCACGACCGGTACTCCCGGCTGCCCTTTCGACTTCACGCCGCGGAAACACTAGAGTTCGCTTAAATCTTCACCTCGGAGCTTTGTGATGAAACGAGTCAATCGGGAAGCGCGAATGAAATCACCGCGAGAACAACCCTGAGGATTTCATTTAAATAATATAAAAACAAAATCCAAGCGCAGTAAGCGAAATGAGAAATGTATGAAACGATAAATTATGTACGACGAAGTCCGGTTTGTTCGAGAGCTTCGTAGGGTTTTAACGACGCCCGGAAATTTCGCCGAATTTTATATGTACGAGCGGGATTCAGACATTTAATACACGCGGGGAAAAAATATTTACTGTACCTACAAACTCCAAAAACGTTATTAAAAATATAGCATCTCTTTTTTCATGAAGTCAATTAGAAAACAACAATATTTTCATTAAACATAAACATAAAACTTTGTCGCGAGTTGATATCGCAGCACGTTGATTAAACTAATATATTTTAGAAACGTGGATTATAAGAAAAAAATAATACGCCTTTGTTGCGATTACAATTTTACAAACACAATACATTAAAATTTCATTTATAAACAAGTTATCGTTTTCTCTCAGGAATACTACGCCAAGGGCGGTAATTTATCGTCTCTTTCAGACAAAAAATACAATCGCGCCTCAAAAGCCCGCGAAGTGGCAACAACAAAAGGTTTTCGCGCGTCCTCCATCGCTGTTTTCCCGCCAAGATGGAAGAGCTTTCAACTTCAAAGCTACACCTTTTAATTTTAGCCAACGGGAATACCTCTATTGTTTTAAAAAAGTTTATTTTAATTTAGCCAATCGACCGACATACTTCTATTGTTTCGAGTATTTATTATTTTTATTATTTAAGAGAACCATTTACCTTTTACGGTTGATTTAAGATTGATTAAAAAATAAAACGATTATCTTACGCTGTTCTAAGAATGATCAGAAATCAATATACACGAAGTATACATTGCGAAATCGACGAAGAATTGCCAAGTAAACACTCGAAACAATAGAAAAGTCACGTATCCGAATGGGCGGGAAAAAGAAGTGTAAAGAAAACAATTCGATAGTTTTACAAATTTGAACGGACAGCAAGCGGAAAATAGGGACGGGAACGCGGATTCGCGGGCGCGTCGCGGGACGTGGTCCAGAACAAAGCTAGGCGGGTAGGTGGCTACCTCGGGCAGGACGTTAACCCCGTGAATTTAGTTATTTTTGTGGAAATTCGCACACTTCCGGCGCGCGTAACGGAACGCGTTGTACTGAGAGAGATATCGGCCGCGCGAATCTCGCGGGTAGCTCGAGAGTGTCCCGGTTCGATACCCGGGCCGGGGGAGGGGCGCGGGCTCCCGGAGGATGGCCGGGAGCGGCGGGGAGCGAGTGCTTCAAATGGAGACGGACATTTCGGTGTCGACGTCCCCAGTTCCATATTACGAGTACATCTATATCTAATTAAGAACAAATATTATACTGATTAGGGGCTTTACATATATATTTAACAGAATATACTTTTGTAGACTTACCGAGTAAAGTGCGTCTAAAACGTTTTACAGAATAAATTTTAAAAATATATCAATTGTACAGGTATCGTTTTTATTTTCCACAAAAAGAACATCCGAATTTAAAATACATTCCTAAATTAATTTAAATTATCGAAAAAATCTTCTTAACGGTGTTGAAAGATATCGAAATAGAATACACATCGATCCTTATCCGAGCTGGGGCGGGGCGAATCAGGAAAACATGCCGGGGAGGTAGGTACGATACACGTAGTGAGGCACGTAACGCCTTCTTTCACTACACATTTAGTATTTTTATTTAAAAAGTATAATTATGATTCAATAATTATTCTAAAAGGGTAATAAATACTCGTCAGGGACATGCAGTGAGTAGGACCGTTGAAGATTGACTTTTACGCAAACAAATTTGAAAAAAAATCGTAATAAAAGTTATGTCTCGTAATATTGCTATCCAATTATTATTGTATTATTCAGATTTTAATATATCTTAAAATATTCTGTCAGATAAATGTTTAATTTCGATTTTTTCCGGAAAATTTCACGCATCAATGTATTAAATGCACACGCCTGGCACTTCCCTCAGGGTTAAAATCCAAATAAAAACTTAGATTCAACCTTACTTAGTAGAATAGGTAACACGAGATACTCTCCTTCAACTCACTTCATCTTGTTTCCTCTCTTTCCCACTCCCGCCTTTTCTATTTTGGTCTATTTTGTATTTTGAGTACTTTGGTTTATTTTATATATTTATATGCTTTGGTGCATTTGGTTTTTTGATTAATTATATCATATTTAGTTACTTTGTTTCATTGTGTTCTATTTTATATCGCGGATCTATGTTATTGGCATATCCACTGTTCATTATTTGTTGCCACTTTAAATCGTAGAATTTTTGAGATTCCACCGATAAATAATTACTAAAGCTTTTCATTATTCGAAGCATATTGTTTCCAAAAATATTTTAATTACTTTTTATAACCAGAAAATTTTTGACACAAATTTCCACTACCGTTGGAGAGAGTGTATAGAACATAAGCTAAATAAGTTTCCCCGATCTGAAGTTTAACTTTTGTATTTTTTTATTTATAGTATCCCCGAGTCCTTCTGAGTGTATAACGCGGAGACAATTAAAAAGATACTGATGCTTTGCGTTGGATATAGAAAATAAACGGTGCATCACCTTTTTGGTCTGAATATACATTTTTTTAAGTAGGAAACAAGCTTGTTCATTTATTCTGTTAGAAATTTGAAAAAATTATATAAAACACAAACAACTTTATTAGATATTATTACCGGTTCCTAAAGAATAAGTATTTACTTATTTATAACCGACACCCATGAAATAGTAAGAACGACTTAATCAAAATATTTTAACATTTTTTTTTATAATTCCCCTTCCATCAGTTAATTAATGGTACTATTTTAAACCCTGGCGATTGTGCTGGGCGGAACACGAAATGATTCCCGTCTTTGTCAAGCCCTACTATATATATATATTACATACATATTTTGTCGGTCCACGGATAGGCGGCGGTAGCAACATGGGTCAAAAGATCGATTCAGGTTTGCTGGCCTGGGGTTGAAGCCCCATCTCCGGCCGTTTAAATTGGGTTTTTTTGCCGTGAATTCGAACGAAATTACAGAAGTCACACGAAGTTACAACAGACAGACAGACGAACAGACGACGAAATTATTATTATTATTAGTAGTAGTATTATCATTATTATTATTATTATTATTATTATTATTATTATTATTATTATTATTATTATTATTATCATTATTATTATTATTATTATTATTATTATTATTATTATTATTATTATTATTATTATTATTATTATTATTATTGCGGACGGGTTCTCATTAATGAATTGTGAGTTAATTATTGTTAAGCATTACTTACAAACTACAAAAAATTTACTTTTTTTTTTATTAGAAGTTGAACATTTGTGTACTGGCGACAAAATTGATATTCACGATGGTAATATATTATTTTTATATAAATACTGAATTTTTAAATGGTTGTTGAAGTCTGAATATTTTATTTTGACGTGTGTCAGAAATTTCGCCGAGCACCCCTCAGAGTCGGTCAGTAGGGTAGTCTGCCTACTGATACTCGGCGTTCTTTATTACTAGTTGCCTCCGCATCGCTCGGCGGCCGGTGCCGTGCATCGCTCGGAGGGTGGGGCCGGATCGTTAAGGGAGAGGGATGCTGCGCGCAGGTCCTGCCCAGGATCAAAACTACACGGAGCCACATCGCGGACTAGACCCAGTCGCGCAAATTCACGGGACAAAGTAAAAAAAAAACATTTTTAAAAATTAAATCAGCATCCTTGTATGAGAATAATGCGCACCTTTTGATTAAATGTATCGTACTCGACAGAAAAATCTCACGCATAACGATAAATTCAGAGAAACTAGTCCCGTCTTTACAAAGCGAAGTACAACATTAAGTGTATCACGTTCTAATTAAAAGGTTCTTACCCACAGTGTAGTCTTTATGAAATTTACATTCAACTTATTTGGCATTTCTGCTATGTGGTATTTGGATTGATGTGGGATTATATTTATGGGAAGTACCGCGTACGTGGTGTGGCTAGGCGAGGAAAGCGCGCCCGCACTATGTGATGACAATGAAAATTCTGCGAAAACACGGTCGGTCTCGATGACGCCAATTATTTAAAATAGTACTTTCAAAATAATCAATTACAATCACTGTCAAGACACAGAATATACATGCTTTTAAAACACTTTCTACATAGTTCTTTTATTTTGCACGTTTTGCTTGTAAATTTATTTTTCAATCGGAATTTCGTACTCCGACACGTAGTTGTAAACCCCGGGTTTCCTTAAGCTTTGGAACAACCTCTCTCTATGAAGCGTTCAATTACATCGCTGTTTATATGCGGGCAATATTTAACCACGCAGTAACAAAGTAATTATTTGTATCGCCCTAACTAACGTTCTCCAGGCAACCTTTCTAGTGGCGCCTCATCATCTACATATTTTCAAAACTCGGGACGACCTACAGTTCACATCCCGTAACTGGGGGATTATAATTATCCCGAGAGTATAATAATTAAGAATGAATTGCCCCGAAATAATTTTCTTGTAGATAGGTTAACGCCGAGCGGTCCACTGCGATTATACTAATGAAAGCACAAGATATATAATTTAATTTAATGCCTAGAAGCGGTGCGGTGGTGTGGTTCTATTTTTTGACAACCAGCTCGCTATTTTTCTAGACACTTTTTTAATATTTATACCCTATTTAAATTTATCTGACATTTATTATTTATTAATCAACGCCCTAGAGGGCTTTTACAGTACAAGAAAATTTAAAAAAATTATATACCTAACATAAAACACGTTTTACAGTAAATAATTAAAAAATAATAATATAAATAAAACATATTTAAGATAAATGAACAATATAAAATGTAATAATATAAAGTGACAAAGTCCATTCAACTGTAATGTAATGCTATTGGTATATTCTAAGTCTAAGTACTTCTTTAATTCGGGTATGCTTCTACAGCGAAAAATGTCTAGGAATTCCAAAAATTTGTTTCCAAGGCGATACATGCGTGTTAACGTGATCACAAACACACAAACTCGCAAGCATATTTTTAGTAAATTATTTATCTTAATTCACTAATATCGTTAATTTTCATGTGGTTCTCAGTTATCTAATTAAATCTTGGCTTATAAAATAGATTCGATACGATAAACGTGAAATAAAATTTAACAATTTTCAGATGCAACAAATAAATTCGTAGCGAAAAGAACAATCCGATAAGTAAAAAAATGCCGGTTTTGTGGAGAGCCAAAACAAAATTCGTTTATTTAAAAAATATCTCGTAAAGCCTTTGTTATTTTTACTCCCATTTTCTTAACTCGTAGCGTCTGCTTGTCTGCCTTTTCCCGTGATCCAATCAAGCTGAAACTTTGCAGGCAGACTCGTGGCGACAATAAAAATGATCTAACAAATTTTCGTTTAAATTTTTTAAAAGTATATTTATATATACATATTTAATTATTTTAGATTTTTCGAAATTTTAAAGGTTTTTTCGAATTGGAAACCATACAAATAAGAAAGGAGCCCGACGCGTGGAGAAGGCGCGAAACCTGTTTCAACTTGTCTGACTCGAGCCGTGGGTCCGATCAGACGGTTTCGCAAAAACTTGGTTTTAAGTAATTTTGCCAGCACCCCAGTACATTACAATACAGTAGCAGCGGTAGTTTTGTTTTTTACACAAGAGCGTTGAACCAAGTTGACTAATGTCGCTGTTTCTTGCCAAATTGTTCTAATCGTGTCATTTGTCCTTTTTCAAAAAATTAGTCGTCTTTTATTTTAATTTCTGACTCATCTGATTTTTCCTCGCTAGATGTGTATCTAAAGGCTAGGAAAAAAAAAGATGTTTAATTATCTAAAGAACTCCGCATACTTAACTTAAAACTAGATTTTATTGACTCATTCGGTTGTTCTTTTCGCCCACAAAAATTTTAGCAGAATATACACATCATTCAATTTTTGTAAAACTTTAATTCAAAGAAATTTATTTTCAGCCGATGGGGATTTCCATTATAGCAGTTTCCGCTCCTACGACACAGCACGTTTTGTTTTAATACGGTGTCACAGGCCGTCAGCGGCGCGGTGCCGGCGGTGTTTTAAAGCAGCGCAGATTTTAATCTAAACGAATCAGCATTAGATTCACTCTTCCATTAATCTTCTTCGTCCCGGATGAAAGAGCTTCCTGCTTCCTGTCTCCCGATCCTTATAAATAATATTTCTCGCACTCCAACATCCAACAGGAATATTCAGCGCAAAGGTCATAAAGTATAACGTGTTGGGTATATTCGTAGGTCGATGGAATGAAAGAGCGATATGCTGTTACTGTTAGTTTTATTTCTTCCCGGAGAAAGGTCCCGGAAGCAAGTTAAAGTGTACGAGTAATATTTTATGTAATGACGAACAAAGAAATAGATGACGCGCGGAAGTCTGCCCGATCTTACGACAGAAGCCCGACTGGTGTGGCGTCGCCAAGTCCCTAGCTCGACCCTTTTGTTTATACCCTTTTGCGGAGATTTTTATTATGTTAATATAAACAAAACTCTGGGTCGGGCGATAAGTACATGGCACAGGGTTGAACAGGTACCGCTACATACGTATCAACGTATAA
>JADDOH010024422.1:0-64886 GCA_016648135.1 Agrypnia vestita | reverse complement strand
GTGATAACTTTATTTATATTAGGAAAAAGAAAATAGTTTCCTAATTTTAATTAAGAACTTTGTATTAACCACTTGGAGTAACTTTACGTCTACCGGTTTCGATACAACTGTATCTTCGTCAGGACGGACGCATACCAACAATCCATAACTTAAGTAAACAAATTAATTTTTGTCGACGTTTAACGGATATCCGTTGTCGAGTTGTCTTCCTCTCTCTCAAGTAGAAACTGAAAGAAACAAAACATCGCCGTATCGTTTATCTTTCCTTTATTCTCGTCTATTAAGTGTTGGGATAACAATCTTAAGATACCAACATTGCTATTTTCGGAACACGACCGATATATAAAAATAACTATCTACATGTTGGCTCGAAAGAGCACGAAATACGAAAAAAATTCGAAATGTTTTTATAATAATATTCGTATTTACCACGACGCGACGTGGCACTGAAAATGATACTTTTGCTTCCAGAATTCTGGACCGTAAAACTCAGTTACCATACAGTTGTCGGGATTTCACGATTGCCGATTGCCTATTTTAGATTTCTCAGACGGGAGCATAGACACGTGTCTTTCAACAATCTAAATTTAAACACATTCCAGGTCCGCTAGCGGCGGGAGACAATGTCGGAAGACAAGCAGCTCGAACCCAAAACTGAGCCGGAGAAGACTCGTCACAACTCGACGAGACAGAATTTATTTAGTGTTTAAAAGTTGGCTATTCTGCGGGTCCAGCGACTGCTCTGATTTCCCGGAACCGGGTAGCAGCGTCTGCGCGTTTG
The DNA here is from genome assembly GCA_016648135.1 of Agrypnia vestita. Classification (NCBI taxonomy): domain Eukaryota; kingdom Metazoa; phylum Arthropoda; class Insecta; order Trichoptera; family Phryganeidae; genus Agrypnia; species Agrypnia vestita. Next base: position 64,105 of record JADDOH010024422.1, on the reverse strand, counting down.
GAAGCTCCACGTGATGATTCGACACGCTCGTGCATGAAAGTGCTTTCCTGGATCCTAACGTAAGGAGCGGCTAAAAAACCAAAGAGTTCTAAACTAATATTACTTAAATAACAATAAATGAAACAAAATATGTAAAAGTAATTGAAACATTACATACAGAATATGAACGGAAAAAGAATTATGTGTACATCGCTATCAATTATTAATGAAAAATGTTCTTAGGTTTTCACGGCCGTTCAGTTCCGGTTTGTGTTTTCTGGGGTAATGTGCCGTGTTTTTTACGATCTTTCTGGCCGTTTTGGATCCCGTTGCAGAGTCCATCATCGGGGCTAATGAGTCGTTGTGAGTGTTGATATTGTTGATTATTGTATTAGTATTGCCTTGAAATACCGTGTCGAAAGCAATATTACCATAATTGTTCGAAGAATAATTTTTCTTCTGAAAGAAGGCTTGAAAAATAAAACACAAATCACTTTGTTTTCACCACTTTTTTTATATTTTTCTACTTACTTTCAACACGATATGGCAAACCCAGAAAACACAAACCAGAAAATCTCTTCTATTCCCAGGATAAAAACATGGTTATTATATTCAAAGACAAAATATACAGGTCGTACTTCTTTATGTAGGTACGCATAGATTTCTATGAAAAATGTCAAGACATTAATTTGTCAAACATCATCTCTTAAAAATTTGTAAAAATAATTGTACAATGTTATACAATGCGGTCACATCATTATTGTTAAGGTAACGCGAATAGACCCGAATACATTTTATTGTAAAGAGCGCCCCTCGTAGCCCAGTAGGAATGACTAACTTTTTATACCGAGGATCCCGGGTCCGATTCCCGGTGAGGTCACAAATCTACGTGAATTACTCAAGCATAGGTAATTCTGTAATTTGTTTCGCTCCAGTAATTGGGCCGCATGGCCTGTTGAAGCGTTAAGAAAAGTTTAAATTTTAGAGCACTGTTTTCTTGGCAAGAGAAACTAACTAGAGGCGCTAACTGTATATTTTTTCGATAGATAGATTTTTCTGTGTATCTTTCTGTGTGACGTCGCATTGTTATAAACAGTAAATCGAAAAAGAATTTAGTAAATTTTAAAGAAAGCACCAAATGATCAGTAAACTGAATTAAATATGTACTGAAGTATGTTATGAATTCTTTTAAATAGTTAGTATAGCGGCCTCGCGGGACTCTGAAGTCTATGAATTACAATAAAATTAAATAATTAAATTCAACAGTTAGTACTCTTTTCTATGAACTGTTAGATTATTTTAAACCCTACCCCACCGTTAGACGAATCAAACGCCGCTTTATCAAAATCAATCTAGTGGGACTTCTAAAAGTGGTCGACCTTGACGTGCGGTACTCACTACCTGGTTAGATAAATGGTTGGCATCTTGGCCTAATATTCCCTCAAAAATAATCAAATGCCTTATTTTTAGTGCATACAAAGGTAGTGCAGTAAAGTATATAACACATTTTTTGCGATGTGGCAATTTATAACACAGTTCTATAATAAAAGCCAATTTGAATAAGGCGAGAGGTAAACAGAGATCTAATTATCGAAAAAATACCTGGTTTCCACCAGGATTGAAAATGATAGATTAAGCCATATGAAAGACTACAAATATAAATACAGATTTTTTTATAATTTTAAATGTTTAAAATGGCGAAATTGCTGATTGCAGTTTCCCAGGTTGGTAATATTTTTTCAATTGTTTTTTTTTAATACCTTTATTGAATACTATTTTTTTTCTTAAATAATAAAACAAAACACGTGGTTGTCTGAAATGTCAAAAATTTGATTTCATAAGCCTAATGAATTTGGATTTTTTAAGCGAGCGAAAAATCAAGAAGTGAGAAACGAAACCTTTTTTGATAAGTCGATTTTTTGGTCATGGCACTCCATGAATGTGTTGTGTACCAATCGATACCTACACTCAATAGTGTGGGTGAACGATATCTATGCGAGAAAAATACCATTTTATATGACCAGATCACCCTAGACAACAATGCAACGATTCGATTGACGCATGTTATCGGTTATGTACACTGCACTCAGTGTGTTAAATTTAGTGTAAATTTAGCACATTGATAACGATTATTATTAAACCATTTTTAAAACTTTCTGAAATTTCTTGGTATTGATATAGTTAAATATACAGTTCAAATTAAAACAAAATTTATTTTCTTCATGTGCTACATAGTTTTAAGTGTTGCATCTACAGTCATTATTATTACAGGTGATTAATATTATTTCATTCCCTATCCATAAAATAATTTAATTTCAACAAATTTGTGCAGGTACTATTACGAGTAAAAAATTATGCCAGTGCCATGCGTAAAAATCGACTTGTATTCTGTGTTCCATGGTTCTTCATTAAATAAAGTTAGGCTTTATGGATGTAATATAAATAAATAAAGTTAATTAAGTATAAATGGCATTCGCCTATTATCATTCGTATTCGCAATTGTTAGTGATTTTCCATCCACAGGCACTTGCTAATTTCGTAATTTAGCGTTTTATAAAACAAAATATAACATTCCTGGGACAAAGTAGGGAAGGTACTTCGTACCAAAGAAACCGAGCATTTTAACTTTTAACCAAACTCGCGGTGGATATAATTTTTCTTTATATAAATCCATTATAAATTTTACGAAATTGCTATCTTCCTCGACGTAACTCTATTTCTCTTCTAGCTGTTCAAATTTGAAGGAAAAAGATAAACTTAAAAATAACAGTTACAAACCCTCTTATTGAGAATAGCTGGATCACAAGTTGTTGACTTACCTGTAACAAAAAAAAAACAATATTAATAAAATTATATTATTTATTGAATTGGCGTTAACTTTATGGAAATATAAATAGATTACTTGTCTACGACCACTAATGAGTTTAAGACTACACAACTAGTTTCGACAACTACCGATGTTGTCATCAACGGGTGATGATATAAACTGTTTATATCATCACTCGTTGATGACAACATCGGTAGTTGTCGAAACTAGTTGTGTAGTCTTAAACTCATTAGTGGTCTTAGACAAGTAATCTATTTATATATAAATAATAAAATTACTTTAAACATACATATTATGAGTAGCTTGTTGGTTAAAACTGTAGCCTAATGTTCATCCACATTCAGTGATCGGTGGTTCGAGCCCCATTCTAAGAGACCAAAAAGTTAATCATATTTTCAAAATAAGCGTCTGGCTTATTTTGAAAATATTAAGAATATTTATGTGACACGTGTTCCGTGTTCAATATCATCAGTATTCTTACTATTTTCAAAATAATCTAAAAAATATACCGTAAGTAGGTACGTGCATATCTACCTATCAGGCGTGTGCAGTGGGAACAAGAAGCATAACATTTATTTAGCCGTGTATTTGGGAAAAAAATACAGAAACTGAATGTTTATCTGGCAGAATATTATGAAATATTAAAACATGAACAAAATGTTAATTATTGTGATGTGAATATTACGAGATATATCTCTTATTTCGGTTTCTTCTTAAAATATACGCTTAGGAAAATGTCATGCGCCTTGTTCCCACTGCACGCCCCTGCTACCTATGTATGTATCTACCATATGTACATACTATTTTACAGACATATTTTATTGATACGCGTAATTCAGAATTATTGTATAACTAAATAACCTCGAAAGGCGTATGCGTGCATTTTTTCGACCCGAATATTTCTACGGATCACCTTTTCACATATATCTTTATGATCTAAGTCGTTCGCGCCAAGCCAAGGCACTTAGGTTAGACATCGGTGTCGCAGAGAGCAATAAAAAAGAGGAAAGAGTGTAGAAGTAAACTTATTTGATATACAAGATATATGTATACCAACCTCGTCTTTAAAGATTTCCCCTAGGAGGATTTACGTTATAAACGAATTTCCTCCGATATGAGGAGAAAATAGCACGTCTCTGTGCTACCCAATCTAAACAGCACAGAACGCTCCATAAACCAAGGAACGGTGAGATGATCCGTTTAGTACGCGCTCAAAGAATCAGAGGGAGGTTTAAAGTTTGTGATATTTTGCGTATGAAGAAAAAAAACTCGACTTGCGTACGTGCACAGGTAGGTACGTCAATCAAAATACAGCTCAAATTCTGCAGTAGAGAATATCGAAGTAACGAAATTTTCAGTATAACGAATTATTTTCGTGATCCCAAATGAAATATTGTGTTTTTCTTACATATTCATTATAACGAAAAAATTTACGATCCCATATATTTCGTTCAAATGAGCACTCGGCATGTTCCATACGTACCATCAATAAATGACTATTACTATATCCATAAAAAAACCATATTAAATGTCTCAGACATATACTGCCGTATTCTGAAATAAGCAATATCGCTAATTCCTTATCTTGACAGTTATTACATAACATTAAATGTCGCTAATTTTGAAGTTTTAAGTTTGACAGGTTTGAAATTAATGAATTCAACCAATTAGAAAGCTCATTATTCGTAATTGAGAATAACTTAACGTTTGTTTACGTTTACGAGCTTTCTGATTGATTGAATTCATTAATTTCAAACCTGTCGAACGTAAAATTGGCGGCATTACAAAGTTATACAATAACTGTCAAGATACAGAAATAGCAATGTTGCTTATTTCAGAATACAGCCAATAGTCGGGTCTATTCTCATCGGTTTGCGCTGCAATAATGTGATGAATAGGTGAAGGGAGGCTTTGTAGAAAAATGTATTTTACTTGGAGCTTGTATTGAAATACGGAAGACTACGTGTTGGTTGGTTTAAATGGCACTCAAATGGATATTCTTCTGAGTAGGTCTGGGCAGTCTGGAGTTAGCTATTTTGTATACATACATTGTTATGCAAGGGTGGGATCTAGAAGAAAATAGAAAACTCTACAACCGGAAGATTAGGGTTTGATTGTTTAATAGCTGCGGATGTTAAGATATTTTTATTGAGTGTGCAAGACCTGGTCCGCCATGTAAGTATACAAATTACAATATTAATATTACCTACAAGATTATACACAGAAAATAGGAGAAGAGAAGAATAAATATGTAAAAAAGATAATAAAAAATAATTAGGTTTAAAAATGAAATAAATACTAAACCGAAGGTAAAATAAAACCGTGTAAAAACTGATAACGTCAAATATTAAAAATGTCGGTAATGATTTTCGAGTGAAACACTTTTCATAGATGTTACGTTGTGTGGAATTGAATTTTCCGACCGCATTGGCCGCAGCCAAAGGTGGGGCAAACTACAAGGATGGGAGGGCCCTGGGGACAAGTGGGATAATAAATACAGCGGGCTGTAAATGTAGTATGTGCCAAAATATACAGACGAACAATATAACTACATATTTAATAATAATAATTGTTAATACAAAATCACTTTATTTTGTCGTGAAAGAAAGTAACACACGCACTAAAAGCGTGGCGATTTACCACTGTTTGCGTAACGTAAGTGCTCGAAATACGCACCGCCTCGCTGTAGACGGTTCGTATTTTTTTGACGTCAATTTTGACGTAGGTAATGACATTCTCCATAGAAATTTTACACATGCATAAATAAATACGTCCCATCTATTTTGTCTTAGGATATTTTAGCGAAGTTTTTAAGATGAAAATATGGGGGAATATGCGACTTTTTCATTGTATAGTATATAAATGTTTTACCTAAATTATCGTTTTTAAGAAAATCTAACCTAGAGTATAACTTCTGACAAAAATAATGACACTTTCATAAAAACGAAAAAATAAGGTACAGCACTGAAAGTGCTCCTTTAATGAGTACTTTCAATGCTCCTTTAAGAATACTCTTTCCTAGAATAATATACAATACTGATATTTTTAAGGATATAAAATAATTCGTATACATAAACCTATTGAGTACCTTGTTAGTCTTGTGGTTATGTACGCGTAAAGTTTTTATGAGAAATGCCAAGAGATCCGTCAAACGTCATCAAGTAAAATTGATGAAGTGTACCAATCAGAATGGATCCGAATGTTAAGTATTTTGTTCAATTTAGTTCTATACATAATACAAAAACGAATGCAATTGTTAACTCCGAACATCTTACACGCCTTCAACTACTTCAACAGGAGTTGTAGATGTAGGTCCACAACGTAATAGTAAAAATAGATAATATAAATATTGCCATTTTCGTAAAAAAAATTACTTCAAGGGCGCTTTAAATAATACTTAATATAAGTACCGTACTAACTTAACAGATTGGTTTTTTAAGGTCTCTCAATTTATAACAAGCTCTTTGAAGAGTTTTGTTCATCTCATAACTTTTTTAAAGTTTTTTTGCCTTTCCATTAAAACATCCGTATAACAAAAAGACCTTAACAAAGGATATTTTAAGTCTTTAGAAAGAAAAAAGAAAACAGCTTGAAAGATCGTCGACGGCCATATTTACCAAACACACAGATACAGATAAGGCTAAATTAATATTTGGTATTTCTCTCTCAAAGCGTATCCAACAACAAGAGGACCAATCACGAAATTAAAGGACTTATTTAATACTGGAACATTTACTAAGGAAATTGAGATAACACGGGTCAGGAAGGGACAACGGATGTGTTGCTCCTCTCACAAGAGAATGAGAAGACCCTTCAAGAACAATTTATAAAAGGGAATACATATAATATACAGATTGCTGCTTTTGACGGCATCACATTGTCGAAACGAAAAGACGAGCTGTATTTGCTCCACCGATGAAGTTCGAAAATCCTCTCAGTCGAAAATAAAACGCACAACAACTCAAGAATAACTATCAATAGAATTTAAAAATAACGTGTCTTCATCTAAAGTTGTGGAAAATAATACAGAAAAAGCAGACGGAAATTGTGTGATCCGCGAATAAGAAAAATATTTTGATTTATATAAAATCGTGAGCATTCATTTCTACGTGATGTAACCAATTTCAAGGTTATCGAGTGGAATGTAACGGTTTTAGAGCAGTTATTTAAGAGAACATAATTATAACACAAAAAATATTTATTAATTGACTATTATAATTAGTTTTCGAAAATAACACTTTTTAAATGCCCTCCATAACCTTTCGCGGCGACACGACGTTTCTTGCGCGCTAGGTAAAGGGAGTCGAACAAAGCAAAAAAAAAATGTTGAATTATGTAGCAATAAATAATCATAAACATAAACAATTTTTTATAATTAATAAGAATAAACTTTGTTAACACCACTAATTTGTGGAAAATACCAATTTGTTAGTGTCTATACTTAGATATTTAATTCTTAGTATACGTTGTATCCTGATGGAGAGACCATTGGCCATTGACATGTTAGTATTTTGAACAAATTAGTGATATAAACAAAGTATATACTTGTTAATTATATTAATAATGTCACCACAAAATCATTTTATATTTTTATTGAAGAAGAAAAATTATCTCGCTAACGTTGGGGCCAAAATAACCGGTTAAAAGACTCCCTGAAAGCAAAACTTCAAAAGGCCAACATTAAGACCAGAATTCAGAGTCAATACTTAGGTTTAAAGGTTAAGGCATACCTTAACCTTTAAATAAGTATTGACTCTGAACTAGACCTGGAAACTGAGACCTGGGAACTAGCTGCGGGGGGCGAACCTTCTGAAAAAAACTAAAGGGCAACTGTGGCACTCGGTACAGCAACCAGAAGGAGACATCGAAAAGAGAAAACAGGGCACGGAAGTCAGCCCAGACGCTGCCTCTCCACGCCTAAGATGCTCCAGAATTTGTGGATTCAAGATTGGACTCTTCGATTACGAGTCGAGGACCCACAACCGTGAGGGATAGAATTTCTAGGATACGAGGGACAGCCGCGGATAAGTTCAGTCGATCGAACATTAAAAGTTCAATTATACTCGGCTTTAAGGGTAGGTATGTTATGTACACGCTCACTAATTGGGTTAATGGGCAATTAATCACAAAGCTCCCACATTCCCGCAGAGAAAACAAATAAACGATAGCGATCTTAATTAAGTAGAAAGTTTGGTGATTACAACAATACCACCTACATAAAAGCGTACACAACTATTATTTTTACGACGTGCCAGGAGCTAAAGCGTACATTGGGTGAGGTTAGGGAATTTAATCGTCTCAATAAAAGTGGTGACAACTTAAAACAGACGGCTTAATGTGACGACCGGCTGTATTTAGAAAAAGTTAATAAAATGTTAAAAATGATTTGAAATATATTTGGGATAATTGGTATTGAATGTGTGCAGTAATGGCAAATTTTTAAAAATAACGCGTTACACATATCAGACACACGTATCATACCACTCCTGCATAGTGTTTACTTATTCCTACACATTTTTCTCCATCGATGTTTACAAAGATATTTAATACTCACAACATCGCTCAATATTCTCTTACTCCCCCACCAACTCTCCCCCAAAATACTGGACCCGCGGAATATCCTTAATGAAGTCATGTCTAAAAATGTGGACCTGCCGTTGAGGACATCCAAAAATCACTAAATTTTTTTCGCCGAAAGTAACGAGGAACTTTTAAAAGAATCAAAGGAAAATTCCATTATAATAAAAAAACTGACCTCGGACATCGAGCGTTTGCAGGAGTTCTAAAGTAACCAGTATGAAACTAAATAATATAGAGCAAACGAATCGCAACTGTAACCCAGAGATACAGATGATACCGGAGAAGCGGAACGAAAACTATTGAAAATAGTCGAAGATTTGGGAAGTGCAATAATAAATTTTCCTATTTCCAAACGGGATATCCTAGATGTGGTCCGTATCCCCCATCGAGTGAACTCAATTCGTCCTAAAAACATCGCTGTGAAGTTGTCATCCAAGCTTATGCGCAATGAAGTCATTGCTCATGCGCGCGAATCTCGAGGCCAACTCTCATTACATCGCCTCGGATCAGGCAACCAAGACCAACGGATCTTCATTAACGAGCACCTATCTACAAAATAAAATCCTGTACCGGAAAGTACGCGAACGAGCAGCCGCCAAAAAGTACAAGTATGTATGGATCAAAGATGGCCTCATCCTCGCAAGATCTACTGACACCGCTAAAATTGTCACCATTCGGAACGAACAGGACCTGGACAAACTATGACTACGTTACTACTACGTTTCCACTACTGCAACGTTACACATTCTCAAATAACCTTTCTATACAATCTCGATAGCAATTAATTACTCTCTCGTTTCTTTTTACTATTTTATTATTTTCTCTATGCCTCTCATTTTTCTTATTATTTTTTGTCTAGGTTGTCTATTTTTTTATTGGGTATCTCCTTATTAACTGGTATAATTATGATTTCACACATCTTATATTGTCGTTCACCTGTCGTTGAGGTTCGGCACATGCACCCTGATATGGTCAGTGATTACTAGATACATACAGTCTTTTCAACTTTTCTAATTCTATTATATTCATCTCATTAGCTTCACATTATTTATGGCTGATTCATTAAGAATTTACTATCAAAATTGTGGGGGATTGCGTACAAAAACGAATGAGCTATATTTGAATGTTCTTTCACTTAATAACTCTATCATCATTCTCATTGAGACCTGGTTATGCAACAACATCTTGAACACAGAACTATTCGACGAAAGATATAAAGTATTCCGTCGAGACAGAGATCTGTTTACCAGCTCAAAAAAGGTTGGAGAAGGAATAGTGATAGCTGTAACATATAATCAACCGATAAATTCATTATTCATAATTGTGAATAATTAACGTTTGTTTATGTTTTAGAGCTTTCTGATTGATTGAATTCATTAATTAAAAACCTGTCAAACTTAAAACATCAAAATTGGCGGTATTAAGTACAATGTTACACGATAAATGTCAAGATACAGAAATAGCAATATTGTTTATTTCAGAATACGACCGTATGTTTGTTAAAAAGCTGGGCAAGCGAGTGAACATTTTCTAATGTGTAGATGCAGTTTCGTTACACATTTCGCCCGGGATGACTTTCATTCTATGTTGGATTTTAAGTAACAACTCTCGGCAAAAACGCCAAAAACCAACTGACGAAAACATGTATCTGATGCCCAGTTGGTGTCTATCTCTCTGGCGTGTATCATCGGGACTTTGAACAACGGCGCGTATCTAGTATGTATTAAAATCGACAGAGGAAAGTTAATTAACCCGACTTGATAACCCGATCAAAGAACTAGAGCAATCAAAGCAAACCATGACCGACCATTGCGCATCGTAAGGGGTACACACAGTCGGTTTTCGGCAAACCGGTTTACCGGTAAATATGATTGGATCCCAATTCCGAATGGGTAACGAGATTTACTGGTATTTGCTCTAATAAAATGGATATTTTATTAGAGGTATAGAACGACAAATGAAATAAAACACATTTAAAGCGTGGTTGGCCTTGGTTATTGATTAACCATGGTTATTACCACGATTTTTACTTGCTAACTTACGAGTAATAAGTATATTTTTATATATAATATATATTTTTTATATATCATAATATATATTATATATATTATAATTATATATAATTTATTTTTTTCCTGGTTATGAAAAAAAATCTAAATGATTTAAAAAAGTAGTGTAGCTAATAATAATAAATAATAATAAACGCAAATCAATCAGCACTGAAGTAATTCATCCTACAGCAATTCAGCCAATCAGTGCAGAATCAGGGAGAGCTTTCTCTTAACGGGAGCGATCTACGCTAAAATTCTATCTAGCCTAAACGATTACACTTACAACAGGTTACGTGTTTTTAAAGCTCATTAATTTTTATAACTTGTGTCCAATAAATATTTTTTGTAATACTTTATTTTTAACAAATGATTATTTTAAAACATGCCGTAATAAATCACTTTTAAGTAAATACCTCCATAATTGCCGGTAAACCGGTAAACTTCATATTTTAGCGATTTATGAGCCATTTTTCGGTAATTTTGCACGCCCTAGTATCCAGTCATCGGGGACCTGCAAACGTGCAAAAGAAAAAATGATATCTAGACTAAATAATGTAGATCCGTCCGTGTGCTGTCCTACCTACTTGATGTTCGCTTTTTACAAATATTTTTTTAATGAGACAGCGGATCAAAATATTCATGATACGAGCGTTGGTCGAGAGGTTTAATGGTAAGCTAACTAACTTCAAAAGCTATTATCATTAATTGGAATATGCTAACCAGGAGACAGGGTGCCTACAAAGCGGGTGGAGACACGTTGCGCTATCGCGGTAATTGGGAGATATGGTGATTACTCGAGGGATATAATATTACGTTGGCAAAACTATTTTTGGACAGAAGGCAAATATAATATTATTTCTAGTGGAAAGACGGGATAAATTGTGTTTTTCTTAACCGTGTCATTTTTTAAAAACTAAATTAATTTTAAATATTAAAAAATAAATACATACATTTTATTTGCATTTTTAACTGTTTTGTATTACAATAATTTTTCGAAGCGTATCTAAATAGCGGTGTGAATTTTTTAATACACTAGCTATGGGACACCCTACACATGCAGGGTGTCCCATAGCTAGTGGCGAAAAGTTTACAGGTAGATTGCTTGCTGCCTTGATAATGAGTGGAAAATGTTCAAGCAACCAAGACGTTATGAAGAAACGCAATACCAAAAAATACTTTTTATTAAATATTTCAGATTTATTTTTTGCAAAAAGTTGAATTATCATTAAAATAACTTATATATCGATTATGAAAAATGATTAAAAAATTATTAGAAAGATAATAAATTCGTGTGGTATCTAAAGAACCTCTTGTAACCCCAAGTTATTTTAACGCTCTGTTACGGCGCGGCCTACGTATTTGTTTTTTCAATTCTTAATAGATGTAAAATATCTTTACAATTCTAGCTTATACTCCTTAAAATATACTAGTACATGAGGGGTATAAAAGTAAAGGCAGCAATATCCCACTGAGGTGTTTCCGAGATAAATACAAAAAAAAAACTGTCACTGCGCAAGGAAATTTCTCTAATATATGAAACTTTTGGAAATAAGTATTTAAAAACTGTTGCCACCACCAGTATTCTTTTTATGTATGTGAATAAATAAAAAATTAACTTTTAAATATGGATATTGCTGTATTTGCTACCAAATAGTGGACATTGCTGTTTTTGCTATTTACATAATTGGATACTGCTGTCATTGCTATGATGATTCAGTCCACATCAACTCTCACAATCTTGAGTATGGAGCATCCCCCTGGGGGTTGATTGATTGCAGGGGATATTGCCAACTTTGCTTTTAATGGTGATTTGGAAACATGAAAGCGATAGAGCTGTATTTCCTATAAAATCTGGAATTAGGAACCTTCTAAATTGGTAATAAAAATGTGATTGCATTCAAAGCATTCTTTTAATAATGCTGCCTTTACTTTTATACCCCTCATATATTAAAAATTTGTGGATTACAGTTTCGTCGAGTGCGCTGGCTTGGCGGTTAGTAGACTCTTGCCACTAAATAGCTACAAAAACATTAGAAAGGACGGTGATAATTCCCGGCCGCGCAAGAAAGAGGCGTCGTGCATCTTCCATTACATTTCAATTAAGCCGCCTCGTATGTAAGTACAGGTGTAACCCGGCCGCCTCACACGACGAAATATTATAAGCTACGTTGAAAGAATACAGGATGTCTCACAGCTAGTAGCAAAATCTTTATTTATTTATTTATCTTAATTATTTAGTTCCACACATAATGTGTGGTCTAATAAATTATTTCACTTAGACATATTGCATTCCATTTAATCATTTAAAAGTTTTAATAAAATTTTTGCATTCCAGTTTAAACCTTCTTATTCTCCATGTTTTGAATTTCCTTTGGCAGGCTATCGAAGATTTTTATTTATTTATTATTATATAAAAATATTTATTATATAAAAATATTTACAATATATATCACGATATTTATGGCTTGATTTTTATTCTTGATATATATCCAAAAAAAAACTTTCTGCAGCCCTTAATTGATGGCGCTAGTTGTATTTTAAAAATGCTACAGGTTGTTTTCTTAATATCTGTGGGCGCTGCCATTTGTTGACTTTTCGGGGTATTATTTTATACAATAAATTAGAATTGGGGAATTCAGTATTAAATATATGGTAAAATCATTGTGGTCAGCTCTAATAATCAATTTATATCTGTTTATCCACCGCACAAAAAAGAAATGTCCGCCCGCCGAATGTCAAAAAACGTTGTTGTCAATTAGCATATTTTTAAGTTAAGTCAAAGAACATGTTTATAAAGTAATAAGTTGATTCAATATTTATATAAAAGTAGCATAAACTTAAAGAAATATAAACTTTGAAATTAAAAAACTGTTTCTCAAAATATTTTTTTTTGACATTCATTGTTTTTCCCGAAGAATCTTCATGTGATATCTTAAACAGACTGATTATTAAAAGTAAAGGACTTAAATTTTAAGAGTAAATGTCTACTAAAGATACTTTTTTTTAAAATCTTGTAGATTAGATTCTGATTGAATATGAAAGGAAAGTTTAATTTGTTTCATATAATCGGTTTTTTATTTCATAAACAGAAATAAACACTCATAACACTACATTAGAAAGAGCAACTTTTATAACATATATATAATAGTTGCATATATCAGTTTTTTCAGTACGCAAATCATTTATTTAATAAATAATAATTCATGTACAATATAAAAAAATAAATTTCTAATTATTTCGAGTTTGTATCAAACGATGTGTGCAAAAAAGGAGAAAAAAAGTTTGGATATATATCCAATTTTTGATATATATCGGATATATATATATATAAAAGTCAGATTTTTTGATTTTTAATATAAAAATCTGATTTTTTCAAACCCTGCAACTTTGTGAGGTGTTCTTCTTTTTCTTTGGTAGTCTTATGTTGTCGCTTCCTCTCGTATTGTAGGAATGAAAATACTTATTCAGCTTCATCCTGTGATCAAAGTATTTGGGTACTAATCCATGTTTAATTTTAAATATTTGCACCGTTACATTATACATTATTCTTTGATTTACGGTTTCCAGTCCTATTCATTTGCATATGTAGTCATTCAGGCATTCAACATTTATTATTATTTTAGTTCTCCTATTTTACAGGTAGATTCCTGCCTTGATAATAAATCGAAAATTTTCAAGCAACTATGACCTAATAATATCAATAGTTATGGAGATATACAATATCAAGATTTGAATTTTTTTTTCAATATTTCTGATTTGTTTTTTGCAAAAAGTTGAACTATGATTACAGAAACTTATTTAGATTATCAAAAATTCATTCGCTTTAATACAACTCAAATAAAATCATAAAAACTATTTTCAAGTTTTTTAATCATATTATTATAGGATGTAGGATTGTGTAGAGTACAGGCAGAAAAATGTTCATTCAATTTTATATGTGTATATAGGTAGTTAATACGCTGTATATTTTGTATAATTGACGCTCTGCCACTATGCTTTGAAATAAAGAAATACAATAACAAAATTTAATTTGAAACTAATGGACAAAATGGGACGTCTACCATTTTAAAATGAGTAAACCGAAAAAAAACTCTGATGGTTGCAAAATAATTGAGATGGATTAAAGGATTTTTTTATCAATACAAAGACCGAGTTTTATTTATAATACATACCTACTTACATGATTTCAGTTAAATTATACGTGAGATTTTTTAATATAATTGAAGCGAACTTAAATAATAATGATAATATAAAAGTATTATTACTAAAAACATTTGCAGCTCGCAATCAAAAGGACGATTACTATACCGTCAAAATAAATATCTAATGCAATAGGTAAAGAGTACATAAAATCTAAAAATATCGAAAAGAATAAATAGAAAAAAATTCAAAAAGGTATGACTACATACATACCTACCTAATTGAAGCTGATTTATATTTATTTAGTCTAATTCTTTCAGATTACCTAACTGGGATTCTACAAAATATATGGAAATAAAATATATATCTCGTAATATTCCTATCACAATTATTTTTACATTATTAGGGTATTTGTTAATAAATAATAAATGTTTATTTTAGATTATTTTTCCAACATATATGCTTACGTACAACTCAGGCTTTAATGTACTGACTGAACCGCACCTGAGAAAGCATGTAGGTACATACGAATAAATGTGAAAGGGTAGATGAAGAAATGAAGAAGTCGGAAACTCGGATCTCCACGATGGATAATCATGCATGAACTCGTGGAAGAGGACAGGTGGTCCATCAATTTCGACGAGGAAGAGCGTGCTGTAATATGATAATAATAAGTTTGCTTATTCGAAATGATATAACCGGGCATATCACTCAGTTTATCATGCAAGCATATCAATCGAAGACTGCTAATCTTATATTCGTCTTTGACCTTTAACTTTTAAAACTACTGATACGGTCCCTTTTGATACACAAATACCGATATGACGTTTGTATCGCGCAGCTCCACATGATTGCTAAAAATAATCGAAAAAATTGAACCAATGGGAAATAAAAATGTCCATTTGATATTCAAATGACTTTGATGCACGAAAAAAAATAGGCACCGGGATTCGATGAGTTTATGCATTCTTAGAAATAATCTATGTGAATATATAATTAAGATGTATTAATATGCGAATATTATTTTTTCTGAGAATGTAACGAATATATTATAACAATTTTCTAAGTATAACTGCTGACGCTAGACATCGAATAACTAATTCATTATTCAAGATAACGCAATCAAGGATTTTGGATTACTAACACTTGACATCACATTATAAAATTAATGATTGAAAAAGATGGAATGCAACGTACTGGATGTCTTATGATACCCCTGGTATTAGAGACAGATTTTTCCAAAAAATAATGATGAAAGACCTTCAGCGACGAGGATTGTTACACATTTTTGACAAGTTGCCAGAAAGAACAGCGAAAGTCTGGAGAAACTGGTAATCGAAGGTTGCGGAGAAGCGAGCAAGATAACGATCTCCTACAATCTTGTAGGATCTATCTATCAATCTATCCATCTGGATAGATCAAATCAAAAAGCGTTAAGTACAAAATTTCAATTTCATACCTTTCATGAAATTGAAGCCCTCGGTGGAGCCTGACCACTAAAGAGCGTGTCCCCAGGTGGCGGATAGGGGAATGCTCGGCAGATATGCAGGGTAGGAGTGAAATAAAATAGCTCCCGTGGACCAACAGGTCGCAGATGGATACCCCTATTGCGAGCTTCTCCGACATATTTAGAATGGAGGTCGTAATAGTGCCTAGTGCTTAGGCTCGAGTACTTGATAGAAATGGTACCGGTCAATGACGGCGCTCACGTCATTCAAAATGGCGGCAATCTTGGTGTCGGATAAAATAATACACAGCCAAAAAAAGAAAGGAAAGCCGACCCCAAATGAAATGGGAAGCGGGCGAAGAGGAAGAAGATCTTTCATGAAATTTAAAATGAAATAAATTTTTATAAATATTATTATAAAGTTCTGCGAGTTAACGTAAAGCGTTATTTAAATGTTCAGCTGTCTTATCGATTTTTAAACATTGGATATATCACATACAATCGACTTACTTGCCATGTATGATTTTAGTTACTCTTCCCCTACGGGTGATGAGATGATTTCGGTGAAGCCTATGTATATTACGATTATATATAGAAATTTTGCTGATATTTCCGGACAATCACTTCAATCAATACGATCACAAATGCGTCGATTCTACATGAACCACACATACAGGATAGACTACCAAACCATTTGCCTAAGGCAAATCTTCAAATTTTCTGAACATCAACGAGAATAGAAGATAGCTATGTTACGAGATTCTAAAAATCGAGGAGACTGGCACATAATCGAAAAGGGAGGACCGGAATATTCTGGAAGAAACCCATTTGCACCAAAATGCGCCAGAAGTTTATGCTCCAGCCAGAGAAGCCAGAAGAACTCGACCGGTAATAAATTACGCGGAAAACGCGGGCGGGACACAGCTGTTTATTGTGACAGTTCGGCAATCCCATAGAAACCAGCGGCGATTCAGTGTGACCAGCGACAATAAATTAAGAGCGTACCTAACGGGCGTTCGGAAATAAATGAGACCGCAGACTCTAAGACGAGTACAAAGCGTTCCACAGACGTGTGATAACAGCGAAATTATTGTGAATTAAAGGATAGTTGTTCAAATAAATTCGTGTCCAGTGACTTTGGTAATTTTCATTAAAACTTTATTTCATTTTACGAATTTCATTTGTCTCCCACCGCCACAATAAAGCCATGTATTCGAAACATTCCGCGCGGCATTACTGGCATAGTCAGTATAATATAGTATATACTTGTGACCGTTGGTTCATACTTTCATGAGGAATATTTTTAAAAAGAGCTAGATTTGTTGTCGTAGATCGTTTCCTCATGAAGCCATGTTCACGGGTGATACACGGAGAGATTTTACAATAGATTTGATCATATTGATCGATCGAAGATTTTGCTAACAATAGTTTAGTAATCGGCCTACAGTTGGTGACATCATGTTTGTCTCCGTTTTTACGAATTGGGTGTATGAGGGCGATTTTCCATTTATACAAAGCGGCTGTGCTAAAATATTACTGTCCACACAGATACATTTTACATTTAACGTTGTTCATTTTCAGAAGTTTTCTAAACCCTATTTGACATAAACATGTCATCATTCGTCATTCTAAGCCATTTTATATCCACTGCTGGGTGAAGGCCTTCCCGTATGTCTCCCACTTTTCTCTGTCCATTTTATTCTCTTCGATGTGGCCATGACATGTCATATATTTACTGTCAGTAAAACATATCTTATGCTGCGTTGATAATCTATAGCTTAGTTAGTACTGATACCTATTTATCGGATTGGAGGAATGAAATCAGGTCGCAAAATTTATCGCATAGTATTACGATAACGTTTATTTTGTTCAAAAACAACGGCGAGTGATGAATCGAATATGTGAAGTGGTATAAGGCAAAAAAGGAGAACATTTTAATTCAATTGGAAAAGGAGGACACAATATACCCCTTTAGGATACCATTTGGTAACCGTCAATGTGACACAAACATAATGTGGAAAAATAAAAAAAACTGTTCCCCTCCCCAAAGTCTAGTTTTATTCTTCGTTAATTAATAAGACTGAAATATTCAGCGACTAACAGTTAGTATTCTTGGCAATGTTTCAATCGGAAGTTGGGGCGTTTCGGGCATTTCAGAAATCGGTCGTTGTTTTAAAATAAATTTATATTTAAATTTATCGATATTTTATGTTATATGGGCTAATACTTGATTTACGTTAAAAAAAAATGTTGCGTACATAATCATTGGTCATTTAAAAGATTTTCACAGTAAACTTTTTCTCTCCAGTTCAAACTCCTTCTGTAGTCGCTATATTTTGTATTGTTTTCGGTAGGCTGTCGAAGATTTTAAGTAATTTGTAGTAATTCCGGTTAGCTCTCATTCCAGATGACAGACAGAAACTTGAGTGGCAATCGTCCAACGTGAGAAATGCACATCTCATACATGACCCTATTAAAAGACAACCTGGGTTCTCATCGCCTCGTAAACTCTGGTCCTCCATCAACAGAATTAGGTGCTCCCATAGCCGTTGCGCCCACACGATGCGTGGGTGGGGGCCTTAAAGAGTCATGTGATCAACGATTGCCCGCTCCACTCCTTCCCAGACGAGGTCTACAGGGTGACTCCCGAAGACCTAGACTGACTCACAAACTTAGATGTCTCCCTCTGATCCCCCATCTTACAAAAGAAGAAGAAGAAGAAGTCCTTTGTACATCAAATAATTTTGTGAACTGATTTTGTTTTTCTTCTGAAGTTTTATAGTGTCGCCGCCTCTTGCACAGTATGAATAAAATTGCTTGTTTAGTTTCATCCTGTTATTAAATTATTTCGTCGTGTTTAGTGAATACTTTATAAAGTAACAAATGTATATGCTTCAGAAGTCTGGGGCGAGAGCGAATCCTCAATACCGGATGCGTATGAATACCGGATAGATTATTGCGGGGTTTATCGCATTTTCTCGCTTTGAGAAATATGTGTGACGAGTGTTTCTGTCTTTGTCTTTGGTTTAATAAAATCCCGTTTTTGAGTCGATGGTTTTTTAAACGGCTCCATTTAAACTCCTGGTTTTAATATTACTATTCGAAATTTGAGACTATCACTGATTCGCTTAATCGAAGCTGGAAAAACCCCTGAATACTACAACTTGATCCTCGAGATTTCTGGTCATCATTGGCTTTTAAACTATCCGTGGAGTAATCTTGATATTCTAAATAATAATAATCTTGAAAGCTCTATTATAAATATAACAAACTGTAAAACAATTTTGTTCGAACTGAAAAAAAATATGGCTAAATCTCGAATATCTAAATCTAGCGCCTATAATTGTCGATAATAATTTAGATAGTTCTGGTTCGAGTTAATAATACCCGCCGCATTATTTTAGTTTTTGTAAATAAAATGAGTCGCGCGCCCTGATATTTATTATAACAAATTAAATAAATACGACAAGACTAAAAAACTCGGCACGCGTTAGCGTTCAGTCCTTATAGAATGTAACAGTTATTCGTGGCGACATATTAATAAAGAACACTATAATATTCTCTTAATAAATAAATACCATACTTTTCCATTGCAATAGTTAACATTTGGAATATATCATTTTGATATTCGTCGGCCCCTACATACTTGAATTACTTTTATGGTATTGAATCCGCCCGCACATTTATTACCATGAGTTCTAACCCACTCAATCATCATTAGAAGCATAATGGGAACTAAAAAAATACCCCTCCTTTAGGGTTGAGAGATTTCACCACAGAGTATAAAATTATACACAGATGAACTAAACTGTATATTTAAAACACATTTATACTACACTTAAATTATTTATTCTTCCAAAATAAATCCTGTAGTAAACTAAACGTATTTTTTACAATTGACCCGTTAGTGTGCGTCTATCCTGATGAATATATAGAGGTATCGAAACAAGGCGACTTTAAATTAATTAGTGTTTTTTACCAAATTGATCAGTTTTAAAAATGATATTTTTTTTAAATTTTATGGTCCCATGGTCACGTTCCTAGGTCGGGACATCAGAAAAACACATTGAGAAAATCACACATGTATTTGGTATAATCCAAGAAAATGGTCATAATTACAGGTCCGTCTGAAAGTAAGTATCATCGATATAATTAAGTATCGTAATTTCAAAATAAAGCAGAATTGACGCGCTAATAAGAATTTAAAAAAATATTTAACTTTAAAATTACGAAAATTGCACCATTAATCATTCTAAGGACCGTAGAAAAAAGATGTATGTACAAGACAAAACACAAACCATAAACAATATTATGCAATAATAACAATCATAATCTAAACTAAACAAACCAAACATAATCAAATCTTAATTAGCTAATTTTATCTAATTATAAATGATAAAACCTAAACTAACTAAACCAAACCTAATAACTTATCCTATGTCAAGTATTTATCATATTTCTACTATCTATGATTCACGTAAACATTTGGTATTTTCTATAAATAAAATTGTCGTCATGTATATCTTGTCTATGATTTACACTTCATTGACAGACATGTCCTTTTTTTTTGAAATCAGGACACCACCTATCCGGAGATACAAAGACCACAATCTTCGATTTAGCCATGTATTTTGACCTCACCACGAAATGATTAGTGGAAGTTAAAGAATACTGATGTCTAAAATCTAAATATAAAGATATCGCGTAGACAAATATGACACAAACCTAGTATTTTTTTTATTAAGACCTTGCAATGCATTGACCCGCGCACGTTCAATTAATCTTTCGATAAAAGTCGTGCGGGAAGGAGACATCAATAATAATTGTGACGTCACGGATCGAGCCGGGAGGTGTGACGGCGTATCGTGTCACATGAACGATTATGTATTCTCCCTAACCTAACCTAACCCAACTTCAAATCACCCGTCGCATTTTCGCCGATTTAATACTGCAAAGAAGTCAATAATAATTGATGACCCCGTGTCAGTGCGGTACAAAATATGACTGTTACATTTAATGAGAGATTAAATAGCGCTCGTAATTTATATTAAAGCCGAGACAAATATTTATCAAACACAAGGGCGGCGCGGTGACGGCTGAGTAAACTAAAAACATCTGCAGTTTGGAGTTGCTAAGAGTAATTTTATCTTGGCAAGCTGTCAATTATTAAAGCAGATCGAAAATAGTGTCAACAGCCATTATTACTACGATTCCGGACTCTGCATGCAATATGTTTATTGACGCTTGTGTAAAACATACAATAATGTCAAATCAAAATTAATCTGCAGGTCTTTAGCAAATGCAAATATTCTTATGAATATAAAAAAGGAATAATAGGAAACATAGCAAAATACAACAAGTAAACAAAATACAATGAGAAGGTAAATATGTATCTTCGACTCATTTCATAATAAAGGAACCACTTTTTACACTACAACAAGTATACAAAATACAAAAATACAGAAGTTTGTAGCATAGTTCAGGTAAAATCAGAGAGTAGTGTGCCTGGTAATCACTACATTGCAGAACATTGATAAAGTGAATGTAGGAAAAAGAAAATGCAAGCACAAAAGAAGCCCTCCAAACAATTGAAAAACAAGTTAAAAATGTAAACTAAATCTTGGGAAGAAATTTTTTAATCAATGAACATGAAGTAAATTATCTGACGGATAAGCATATTCAGTAACCATGCCTGTGTAATTTGTTTATCAGTGATATAATAAAATAAAATAAATATATCATTTGTATTAAAATAAAACACAAATCACTTTGTTTTCACCACTTTATTAGATTATACAATCTACATGTTTCGAGAACAATGTTCTCTTCTTCAGGATTGTTTGAAGAAGAAATGACCATCACCATAGAAATGAAATTCTCCCTATTTATATATAAGTATGTATAGATTACTTCGAATTATTAATATTCTGTAAAATATTAAATGAAATAAATGTGGTTTGAATTCTTTAATCTACTGGTAACTTTCAAAAGTGGTAAAAATGCTTTGGATGTAAGAATCGCGAAAAGATTAATGCATGCATTTATTATACATATAATAACAAAGCAATGATATTTTATCAAGAACTGAATCACTATGCAG
This sequence comes from Agrypnia vestita, assembly GCA_016648135.1. Classification (NCBI taxonomy): domain Eukaryota; kingdom Metazoa; phylum Arthropoda; class Insecta; order Trichoptera; family Phryganeidae; genus Agrypnia; species Agrypnia vestita. The sequence goes on along the minus strand of JADDOH010024422.1, from coordinate 41,981 downwards.
GTGGTGTTCAATAACCAGTGGCGTGCAGCGCATACAAGCAAAAAAGCTGTGCATTAGTAAAGATTCTGAGAAACAAATATTAATTAAATAATCCTTATCTTAAGAAAAAGTTGATATGACGTAATTCGTCCTACGGCTAGAAGTTTTATTTCCGTTTTTTCTGTACCTAACTTCATGTCAATTCTTCATTTATCTCACTTGTTTGCGCCCAACGAATTTGTTCCATAGATCTAGTCAAGTCGAGAAAAAATTCGTCCTAAACCGTGTATTTTTACTTAGTTCTATGCTGCGAGTTTTGTGTAATAGACAAGTAAATTTTTCATGGAATACCATGTTTCTTCGAAAGGTCGTATGCCAGGTGAGAACTACGCGCACGTCATTGCAGAAATGTTATTTTTTACAAATTCCACCCAAAACTGTCGGTGTAAATTCTATTTGTCATTTCTATGGTGAATGTAAATACTATCTGTCATATCATAATGATTATTTACGACGAAATTGCCATCGATGATATCATAAAATTTTTGATTTATTTTTGTGAAAATAAACATATATCTGAAATTAGTATTATTCCTGATTTAATTATATATAAATCTTCTTTGAAATATATTGAAAATTTTTGCCGTATTACCTATACATAAAATATTTATTTATTTAGGAAATATTGTTTACAATACTTCTTTTATAGTGCAGTTATTTTTGTGAATTGAAGCTACTCAAAGTAGTTCATTATATACAGTTAATTTTTTTTTAAATGTATATACCCTTATAGGTAGGTATACGCGTATATATATTTTTTTAATATAGGAATATAGTCGGTCACAGCATAACCTAAGTATATACCCAATTCGTAAAAAGCAATAAAACAGAAGAGTACGCATATACCGATAACTTGGTTAATGGTTAAAGTAAAGATAATGGTTAAAGCAATGAAGTACAAAACTGGAACATAACAGAAACCTAAATAACAAGGTTGGAGTTTGAACAAGCACGTTTAAACAGTATGATCAGCCATAAAGAAGAACACGCTCAAAAAGTATAAAAAATGTGATTTACGCGATTATTTATTCTCGAAACAGCTGACTGGAGATTTTAACGTCTGGGCGGAGTGCCAAAACATCGGAAAATGAAATACTTCCGCCACGGATTTCAATAAACTCTAGATTGTTGCACACAGACGTCTTGCGTAGGCTGGAAGCGACAATTCGTAATATGTAAATTGCGTTTCGTGTACGTATTTATTACTAGGTTTGTCAAAATGCACACAAAAAGGGTTGTCACGTGTAACCGCTCACAAGAGACAGAATCTAAAATCGTCTGATTGTCACGAAAATATGATAACAGTACCTACTTGGGGATGGCCCTAAATCATGACCTTGAAACGGGACCATTGCCCCCGAAATATGATAATTCAATAATTTACCGGTTTCTACGAAGTGTTTCCTTGTTAATTATTTGAAAAATTAATTCAACATTTTTAAAGTTCTGTAACTCAGTTCGATGCCAGATGATGCCCTGTCTTTCCGAGCGCCACGAAATAATATAATGCGATGACGAAAATAAACATGTTTGTTAAATATAACCGGAAGATGCGGAATGCGCCGAATTACGCACACGAACCCCGGGAGTTTCGCCCGCATTGTGTGTAATAGAGATGGGTTATTCATGCGAATGAACCGATCATTGTTAATAAATCCCAATCCTACCCCCCCTCCCCCTTCCGCTCTAGCAACAATTTTTGTTGGACTAACGACGAAATCTTTGGCAGCTAAGCCGACCTTCCCTACCCTAGGTAGGCAAAATTTTGTAGTGAGCAAGTGAACAGTTCACTTACTACTCCCTCCCCTTCAGCGAATTTTAAATAAGAAAAAAATATGTTGCGTAAAAGAACGATTGAAAATCAATAATTCAAATGAACGATTCAAAGTGAACAGTTCACTTGACCGAATGACTCGATGATCGACAGTTCAGTCAACTGAACGAAAATTCCCATCTCTAGTGTGTGATGAGTGGTGCCGAATGCCGAAACAAAACAGCTGTTGTTGGTTCAAAGTGCAAATGGCGTAGGCGAAGGCCCAGCTGATTCGTACCCAGGACGCTCAGACGAGCTGGAGAGCCCGCCGCGCCCGCTAGTGCGTCGCGTCATGGCTCGTAAATTATTTATGGATTCTCGATTTGCTACAATGTGAGCTTTAAGGTCAGCGCCACAACGCCGCTACATTTCTTTCCGTATAATATGCGCTTATCAAAGACACCGCGCGGACGATCGGTCAATCCATTGACGCGACGGAAGATCCGCGCAGTGTGGTACTGGCCTTAGGCGATGGAGTAGCAGCAAGGTCAAGCGACGCCTCGGTACACAAATCCGGACGGTCTCCCATAAATATCTTATCAAGTCGGCGCGACGCACCGATGGGACATCGACTGTGAATAAATGTGTCCATTAGCATACATTCTCTTCTCTGCATTTAACATATTTTAGGTATTTCGTTGCATTTTTTATTTGGGTACAACAGTAGGTAAACAAATTATGCTAAAAGTTCAACTTAACGGGTGGATATGGAAATACAACATAATCGTGCATGGGCGAGGCGAAGCCTCGTTCAAAAATAAACTTATCAAGTATTAGATAAGTATCTAAAAATTATGGATTAAAATGTATAACCGTTGACAGAAATTACGTAAGTACCTACTACCGTATAACTCGTAAAAAATTACTTACTTTTACATTTTTTGAATTCCAATTCATTTTAAAAATGAATTTAAAAAACGTACAATTCTTGGGCACGACCTAAAACGAGAGGCGTTGATATGATGGATCATATTTATTTATACTCTATTTAGCTCAAAAAAGCATAATTAAAATTATAACATTATTCTAAAAAAACTCAGAACCTATCCAACAAACCAATTATTCAAAGAATTTCGGAAATGGAAATTTTTTTAAAAATATCATTACTATAAATTTTTAAAGAAAAAAATGAACGGATTCTTTAACTTCTAGGCTTAAAAGAGCATTCCTAAATTTAAAAATACCCAAATAACCACTATTTCTTTGTAGGAATAAACATTTTCAATTTGCTATCCGAAAAATAAGAACTAAACTAAACTAAGACCTTACGCCATTTAAAAATGAACTTAAAAATTTAACAAAAAAACCCTTGAAATTTCCATGAGCTTATATATATTTATTTATTTTGTTTCTTGATATTCTTAACACCTTGTTATTATAATTTTAAAATTCATGAAATAACATGATGTGATTTACTCCTCCCATAAGCACGAGCGTCAGCTCTTTTATGGCGGGTAAAACGTTTTCTTTTATTGTATGAATGTATTTTTCTATACAAAATTATGTACTATGACATGTCTATAATGAGTATAATAATAAAAAAATATCATTGTGTTTTTACATCGTAAAAAACGCGAAGGAAAATCTTTTATTTAATTATATTAATTACGCTAGTGGTGGTGTGTATTCTACTGCCAGCAAGAAAATACGCAAACTCAGCGGCCTACGACGTGTTACTGCCGGAACAGTATATTACGTATATTTAGAAATATGCCTGTTTGGCTACCTACTAGCGTTAAATGGCTATGTTAGATCGTACTGTCGCAGACCAGTTTCTGGATACTAAATTGTGTTTTTAAAATTTCAACATCGGAAACCTTGACCTTGATGCGGCCTCTATAGGCGCCCTCAGGGTCTAGCATCAAGCAATCGGTCAAAAACTGTCTGCGAATGTTGTTATATTGATGTAACGTACAACCATGTACCTGTTTACCTCTAATTGCCGAATATAAATACTAACGTATACAAAGTAGCGCACCTATTTCGATGACAAACCAACCGAGATCGAGTGCGATAAACTTCACGAATAATTCTTCAAACACGGGTGTGTGTAGTCGAGCACCGTATCAAACGTCGTTTTCAAATGTACCGTTATTTAGTAGTCATCACATTACACACTCGAAATTTCAATATCTAATCCTGTGTCTTAAAGGTGGTTTCTCTAAAAGACCAAACTGGTTACACGATCAACGCTTTAAAACCTGAATAGATCGTGTCAAAAGAAAAAATCAAATCAAATTATAAACTCATTTAGAACAGGAAATTCATCACATAATAGGGTGATCACAGTTCACAGTTGATGGTACAAATGTGTGTCATAATGAATTATTTCTCAATAAATGTTTTTGAAATTACCATTTTAAATGTTTAAAAATCGATGAATTCAGCATTCAAAGAAAATAATTTTACTTGGTTAACCAAACGACTCTTTGATATGTCATAAACTATGACATGACAAAAAATGGCATTCCGAGATAATTGGATTCAAAGTTTCAATTCTCAGAAAGAAATCAAAGAATGTACAAAGAAAACCATTATATTTTCCTTATTGTGTACTATAATTTGTATATTTTGTAAAGCATAATACGAAAATGAAATTGTACTTTAGAGTAGCTAGTTGGTCTCGTGGTCAGGACTCTCGCCTCGCGATCCAAAGATCGCGGGTTCAAACCTCACTCCAGACCAGCAAGTTAGTCCTATTTTCATAGCGCAAGCGTTAAGCTTAGTTTGAAATTAGTAAGAATAATTATGTGATTTATGAGTCGGTTCACACTCGATAATTGCAAGAGCCGAGGGCACACAATCAAAAGCGCCTAGCATACGCTACACACTACGTATGTCATCACCGTCGATCGAATTCCGAATGGGATAGAATTGACACAAACCCTTCGCGTTGGCATCGGTAAACAGCGGCGCGCGCCAAGAGCTGTCCGAGTGCCCATTCTTGATGAGTAAGGGGCTCCGGCGCTTGCGGTGTGAGAAAAATGGACAAATCGCTGCTGAACTGGCTCAAGTCCTACGTCGCGCACCAAGTGGAGCAAGTGCGGGAGCGCTGGTCAGTCACGTTCCCTCTGAAGCGGGACTGCTTAGTGCAAGGTAAGCATTGTTAAAAAAAATGTTTTTCATCACAAATCTATGCTTATAAACCTCAACGTCTATCTGTCTGTCTGTTCTCTATAGAAATCTACACGTTTATCCGATTGGACTCAAATTTTGCATACTTATACTTTAGGGAGGCTGGGAGTTCTGAAATGGAGACCTTGGGAAAATAAAAGAGGCATCGGAAGACCTCAAAATAGATGGGCTGATGATATTGTCGCTGTGGGGGGAAAGGAATGGCTACAATTAGCCAACAACAGGAAAAAATGGAAAAATAAGGAAGAGGCCTATATCCAGCAGTGGAAAGACGAAGGCTGATAAAGAAGAAGAATACTTTAGAAGCCGGCGGGTAACATGAGCGATATTTTCCCCCTCCCCATGATATACATATTTTCAATGCAAATCTGTACCATTCGACCGATCGGACTCAAAATTTGGAAACTTATTCTTTAGAACCAGTCGGGTAATATAGGCGACATTTCCCCTTCCCCCTCTAACGCATTCCCTCCCCCAGATATATTTTCTGTACAAATCTATACCGCTTCACAGATTGGACCCATATTTTGTATACATATTCCCGACGGAAAAAATAGGCAATAATTCTTCCCTAGACATCCTATCCATCGCAGCCTTGATTAGATGGAAATATTGTTTTAATTAGAAGCTTTGCAAAGCAATGGAACATTTTTTTACATCCACAAATTTATTTTCAACTTAAACTTAACCCGTGCAACGCCAGGTACGAACGGCTGGTGTTTAATATTGACAAAGATAGTCCACAATAATTTACAGGTAGATTCCTGCCTAAATTATAAGTCGAAAATATTCAAGAAATAATGTCCTAATATTAATAGTCATGAAAAAAATTCACTCCCTTTAATGCAAGTTAAATAAAATTAATAAAACCTTGAAACAAAAATTTGAACTAGAATTTTTTGGAAGGTTTAAGTCATTTTATTTGACGTATTAAAGTGAATGATTTGTTAAATCAATATAAGTGACTTCAATAATAATTAAACATTTTACAGAAAATAAGTTAGAATTATTGAAAAAAAAAGGAAACTATGAATTGACTTATCTGCATAACTATTGATATTAAGATATTGTAACCTGAACATTCTCGACTTATAATTTAAGCAAGAATCTATCTACCTGTAAAGTATTGTGGGGCTACTAGATCTGTTACACTCCCATATAATTTTATTTGACAGATTATAAGGTATAAAACGCAATTTGACTTATCAAACATACATTTAAATGGCCCGCCGGAAAAACGCTGTAGATCACAAAAGGGTGCACATTTATAGTGTGTACATCGATATTTAATCAGAAATTCCTAGAAAACGAGAGATGAATGGGCTCTCATGGAGAATACTTATATCTGTCTGCAAAAAATTCACACTGTTGGCGCAAAACCTATTTGAAATTTAATTTAATAAAATTAATTAATAAAAGGAAATTAATTTCCCGCCACTTTAAAAAATGTTAGGTAGCCACGCTAAGCAACCGTGTATTTTGATATACCATCGGGCGCACCAGCTTTTTAAGTATGTAACGAGTTTTCTCTCATTAAAGTTAAAATTAAAAATTTTAAGCAGGATGTATGATGTATGCAAGGAAAGTGACCTTATTATGAACGTAAACAAGTCAAAAGTGATGGTATTCGAGAAAGAGGAAAGTAAGACAACGTGTGAAATTCTAGTAGGTAATGAATGTTTGGAACAGGTAGATGAGTTTGTGTACTTGGGAAGTATGTTCGATAGAAGAGGGAATGTTGAGAAAGATATCGAAAGGAGAGTGACTGCGGGGAACAGGGTGAACGGTGCTTTGAACGCAATAGTTTCTAATAGAAATATGTCTACCGAGGCAAAACTAGCGGTACCTAATGCAATTCTGGTAGCAACACTGATGTATGGAAGCGAAGCCTGGAGCTGGCAGAAGAGGAACGAAAGTAGATTGTATGCAGTGGAGATGAGATCCCTCAGACGTACGTGGGGCAAATCAATTTATGATAGAGTAAAGAATGCAGATATTAGGAATTAATGTAAAGCTGATCTTAGCATAATTAATAGAATTAAAAAAAGGTCACTCAGATGATTTGGGAATGTTGAGCGAATGAATGAGGAAAGAATGGTAAGAAAGATATATAAATGTTGATGGCGTCAGAAAGAGAGGGCGACCGCGGAAGACGTGGCATGACCAGATCAACCAGATACTGGAAGATGGTCCCGTTAGAAGCCTCAACGACCGGCGACCTTGCATGCGAAGATGTATGAATGTGGATGAGGCGAGAGTTGCAGTGCTCTATCCTCTTTGCCTACCCCCAGGGGGAAACGGCGTGATGGTAAGTAAGTTAAAAATTTTCATTGATTTCTTCTGGATACTTTCTACAAAATTCTGGATGTACAGGACAAGTACCAATGTTCGTGCAGTGAAATGGTTAAGCAGGTAGTTATGTTGCTAAGAAACCCAAAAATATTATCGGTTCAGCATTTCGGAGAACCTCTCCTTTACTGGTAAACTGAGATTATCAGCGTGCTCTTTACATTTTAATAAACTCAAGAGAGAGACCCTGGCACCTGTCATGTGCAAATGTTACATGGACCTTCCAGGAATATTGGTGGGTCTTCTTTGGAATACAGGGGTACTGAACCGTTTCATAGTCGTGAAACATTTCAACCGTACGTAGAGTAAACGTTTTATATCTTTGCACCCAGTTATAAAACATTTGTATGTAAAGTCTCCGTCATTTAGAGACGCCAAAGCATATAGGGTGACCATGGTGTAAAAATGCAAAAATATTTTATTTTATTTTTAACATTACCACATATGGTAATGTTAAAAATATAATTAAAAAATATTTATTCATTACTCTCGTATTTTCGGCCAGTGTGTAAGAGAGAGCAGTATATTGTGCATCGCAGTTAAATCGAGCAAGAAAGAGCACGACAATACCATACATTTCATGTAGGACAGAGATGGCGGTTGCTTGGGTTTCGGCGAAAGACAAAACAATATAGAAAGAGTACGATATAGTCGGGTAACACGTGCTAGACAAAGACGGAGTGCATGCGACTGAAGCGAGCAGGCGACCGCGTCGTTGTATTCAGTTGCTTTTGAAACGTCGGCGGAAGCGTACGCAAATTCGATTTGCCATGATTTTATAATAATTTACTAAAATAATGCAAATATGTATATTTATCTTATATAATTATATAAAGGGACCTTTAAAAAGTCTTATCTGTATTGTATATATGTATATTTTATCACATATTAAAAACTATGCCGATTTTTAATCAGGTAACGCTGTGTTACTCCACCGTCCCCAAAGTTTTTTTTTGGCACAGTCTTTTAAGAGTTAAATAAAAAAATATGTTATATATTTCTCTGACCGACATTGTTGCTCAGAGAAATAAAAATAAAGTAGTTAAAGTCTCATTGTTTAGCGAATATATAATATTAATTACCTCCATCAATGCTGCTTTACGTTTATTCTGCACGTTTTTATAAACATTTAATATAATTTCTTTGCTTTGTCCACACAAAGGTCTTCCTCTTCCTAATTTCATAGCCTCAGACATGGTCACCCTATTTTTCTTCGAGCAAACGCGCGTCGTTCCTCTTCGACAGTTGAAGACATACTAAAAGATTTATTGCGGGTTCTCACAACATGACATTAACCAATCACCAAAGGGATATCTACTAACACATTTACAGAACTGCATATTATACAATTTTTTTGTTTATGTGTTAGTTTTGGCATTCTAAAGTGGCGGGGTCTTTACTAGGGATGGTATTTTGACCGGTGACACACTAAGCGTTATATGAGATTTGCATCTGATTGCGTCGATGATTAGCAACTGATTTCTTGCAATTCGACGGGCAACCATCGGTACTAGACAACAACTATTTCTTAGTTATTAATCGTCGATTCAATCAGATAAATATCCCAAATAACGTTTTAACATCAATAATATGTGCTTCATAGAGGATGTCAAGTAAAATTTTCTTAAAATAAGTTACTACGTTCTTATTATCATTAGGCTCATTTAATTAAAACTATTCTACACATAGAAATGCCAGTTTTTGTGGAATATAGGGCCAGTGTTAGATTGCTGATTTCGGGTAGTACTTTTTAGCCGCATGACGTAATGCACTTGAGGGGTTGGGTTACTTTTGTGTTTTTCTAGAAACTCCTTTTTCAGATTGGTGGTGAAAATATCTCAAAAACTATTAAGCCGATTCTGTTAAGATTTGGCACGCATTTTATTAATAACATTATCTACGATATAGCGTACGTTTTTATTTCAACAAAATGCATTGTTTGCTTAATATAATTATTAGAAAAAAATTAAAATTATTTTCCAATTGCTCTCATTCGCACAATATTTTTTTTCGTTATGCTACATCATAAGATATTACATGATTTAACAAGAAAATAATTAACCTTTTCATTTCACTCAAACCCTGGCGATATGATATACTTCCACCAGCTGCCCGCGTCTCGGAGAAGGACACAACTCCGCCATTTTGAAATTTTTTTAAATAATTTTTTTATGTGCAATAGTTACGTCAAAAATATTTATTTAGTTTTAATGTATTTTTCGATGCTTTTTAAGTGGTGTAATCCTTAATAGGTAAACATTAAAAATGATCAAGTAGGTACCAACGAACCCTTGCCTGTCACGCAAAACAAACAAAAGCTTTTGTCCTGCATAGTATTCTGCGCAGATTTTTCCGAGCCGAGTTATTATGCCGCTTGCACGTGATCATTTTGGCGGGTGTTTCAGCTGACATCACAGGGTACGTGTGAGGGCTAACGTTAATGAATTATTTTAAGTACCTACGTGCTCATCACATCGTGCCGAAAACACGCCGTACCCATGTTGATGACGGTCAAAGAAAGTCTTCACAGAAATGAAAAATTAAAATTTGGAAACAATTAACACCGATATCTATCTACCACCATGGACATAAGTCATGTCGAGCGAATGAATGGGAAAATAATGGCAAGAATAACATAACGCAAGTGCCGATGGTGCCAGAAAGAGAGGGCGACCGCGGAAGACGTGGCACGACCAGATTTACCAGATGCTGAAAGCTGGTCGAGCTTGCATGCGAAGATGTATGAACGTGGATGAGGCGAGAGTTGTATTTCAGGACAGAAGAGTGTGGAGCTCTATCCTCTCTGCTTACCTCCACGGGGAAACGGCGTGATGGTAAGTAAGTAGATGTCAGGTTAAAAGACGAGAAAGAAGTCAGAAATATCGAAGAAGAAAAAGGGCAAATTTTATAGTCACTCATCCCATAACTGTTTCTATTAGGACATTGTTAAGTCAGAGATCCTACCTATTAAGTATTGTAGACCAGCTCTGTATATGTATACCATTACATAAAATAATTACTGTTTATATATATTGTTCTTTCTATTATTTATTTTATGTTACGTACCTATACAAAAATACTTGCTTATGCTGCAAAAGCCCGCTAGTGCGTTGATTAATAAAAAAAATAATGATCAAAAAAGAATACAAACGAGTAATTCTGAGCTTCCAAAAAAATCTCTAAGAACTTTTGATAACGTTATAGAAATGCAACATCAAACGTTTCTAAATAATAAAAATACTATTTAATCCCATTGAAAGTGCCTCTGACAGTGTTTAAACATAAATTTAAAAAGTTAGCGTGACATCGGGGCGAGTCGTCGACATTTTATGAATGTAGTTTTTTCATCTATTTGCTTTCGCTGCTGGAACCGTGCACTAAAATACCCACAGTGTGTTAGCTCAACAAGTAAATGAGTTATTCACGAAACAAGAGTGTCTAGCACGTGTGCCCAAAGTGAGACAACCAAATAGGGAAGTTCAAAAATTAAATACAACATTAAATGCGGGGTATAAAAACAAAGGCAGCAATATTCACGAAAAATATAATGCAGTCCTCGGATTACTAATTTACAAAATACTGAATTCGAGATTTTATAGGAAACATGATTTGGAGAAGGAATATACTATAGATATATATATTTATATACATATAATCTAATATATGATATATATTAGGTCTCTTACATATGAAATTGGCGTTTGGTATGGGAGGAACATAAAGCCGATTTTTTTTTATTATAATATATTTATTTAATCAAAGTATGTACCATTGCTATCTATGCACTTTTGCCATCTCAAGGTAGTTCATCGATCCCTTTACTAAAAAAACCATTCGGACGGGAATCAATAAAATCTTTGAAGGCGGTTTGGACTGCCCCATCGGAGTTGAATTTTTTCCTTTGCAAGAAGTTATCCAAATTTCGAAAAAAATTGTAATCTGTTGGAGGAAGGTCCGAAGAGTAAGGTGGATGTCTTAGACATTCCAATTGAAGCTCCTCTAAATTGGTAGCCGTCTGTTGGGCAGTGTGTGGTCTAGCGTTATCATGAAGCAGCAGTGGCCTAGAGCGATTAACCAGCCTCGGTTGTTTAGCAGCTAGCTTTTCCATCATGGTTTGCAGTTGCTGACCATAGACATCTGCCGTAATCGTCCGGCCAGATTTAAGAAAGCTGTAGTGAACGACACCAGCACTAGTCCACCAAACGCTCACAAGTAACTTTTTTGGAGTCAATTTTCGCTTGGGGCCTGGTTTGGCTGGGTCGGCAGGGTTCAGCCATTGCGATGAGCGCTTCCGATTATCGTACAGGATCCACTTTTCATCACAGGTAATGATTCGATTTAAAATCCCTTCATTATTGTGCCGGTTGAGTAATGCAACGCAGCAGTCAACGCGCGTTTGTTGATTTGCTTCACTCAATTCGTGAGGTACCCACCTTTCAAGCTTTTTCACCTTACCAATTTGCTTCAAGTGGATTAAAACAGTTTTATCACTAACACCGCAGCCTGCAGCTAACTCGGATGTGGTTTGCGATGGATCCGCTTCCACAATAGCCTTCAATTCTTCATTATCAACTTTGGTCTCCGGCCGTCCACGGGGCTTGTTCTGCAGGTCGAAATTTCCAGAACGAAAACGTTGGAACCAAAAACGCACTGTGTTTTCTTTTGCGGCACCGTCGCCATACACATCATTAATCCTTCGAGCCGTTTCTGCAGCACTGGTGCCACGGTGGAACTTGTACTCGTAAATATTACGATATTTCAAGTTTTTCATTTTGTAAACTGAGTGACGCAAAGAAAAAAACAATTGAGGAAAAAACAAATGAATTATAATTTTCAAAACACAAATACATGAGTAAATAGCTGTATAAATTTGGATTTGGAATTCCTAACCAAAGAGAAGATATTTGAGATCAAATTTGCCAGTACGGCAAAATGCCAATTTCATATGTAAGGACCTAATATTTAATATTAGTAATATGAATTTATTTTTATTAATGTGAATGTAAGTTAATTGTTATAATTAATCTACAGAAGTGTCTTGAAAGACTCTTTGTGGGTTATGATTATAAAAATAAATTATGTATTGATACTAAAAATGCATCAGAATAATTAAAATATTGTATTTTTACAGGTCTAGACGATTTTAACTTTCTGTGTGATTACAGAAAATTAATTTTCTATAACATATTATTCGATAGACTTTCACCATTTGGTTGGTATCTATTTTGGGTGTTGGAGTATATAATTTCGTATCTATTTTGAAGAACATGCCGTAAACAAAGTAAACAATACAATAGACACGCTTAATTGGCACCGCTATTATATATCGCACACGTTCGGTGTTTATTATTGTTTCGAGTGTAAATATGTCGTGTTGATTAAATAATAAACAGATCGCCAATGATGCAATTAAAAAAAACAGGCTCGGTTAAATAGTACTCTGATTCCAAACATCGACTAACCGTGTCCATAGTGTTTATTTTTAATGATGTAGTTTTAAAACGATCTGTATGAAAATCAAAATGTTGATTTTCGTGGTTGAAAATAAAATGATTTTACTTCTTTATTTTCATTAGCATTATTACAGTTGATTTAGGGCCGGTAGTTTCAAGTTGGATTAAAATAAAAGTTCTTTTAAAGCACAGAGTGTATTCTCCACCAATCAAAAGATCCGTTTCCTTAATTAAAAATCTATTCTTTAAACGAACTTTTATTTTAATCCAACTTGAAACAACCGGGCCTTACTCTTAGTCGAATGGTCTTTTCTTGGTTCTTGTAGAACTACCAGGACTAGTTTCCCTTAATCTGTATCTATAATCTTTGATCAAGTTTTAAATAATGAAACCGTTTTCTAAGCAAAAGCTCCCATATCTGTCATTTCTTGTTGCCACGTTGCATGCAACATCAAAAGGCTTGAAATAATTTAATGGCTTACTCGATGAAAGCGACTAGTTGCCATTAAGAAAGGAATTCAAGATATGAACGAAGTATCACTTGGTTCCTTGTTTTATTGTCTCTTATTGTCACTTAATTCAATATATTATTACTTCACTACTTCATTATATTCGTTTGATTATTTTTTATTTGTTCTTCTTATTGTTTATATATTTCAAATTTGTTTTTGTGTGAAATATGTTAGCGCACAAGATAATGTGTTCTATTCTCATAACTTATGCTCTTATTCATTCATACACATCATTAACTTGTGTCTGTTTTATTTCCGAATAAATAAATAAATAAATTCGTGTATTGTCGAGCAAACTGTTGAGAATTGTTAAGGGATTGACCCTTCTGAAATCATTAATCAATATTTATTTTTAAATTTGAAGTAATTTTTTTTGTTCCTCATATTTTGGGCGCAATTGACATCACTTCTTCGGTAGTCTCTGGTTGCGAGGATTATGTACGCCATAGCCTATTGTACATAAGTTGTCCTTATATTACGCCCGACGAGGGATCTTTTCCTCGAACCGTACATCCTTCCACGTGTTGTGCAGGCACATCTGCTGGGCGGGGAACTAAGAGAGAGATATTTTGTTCCATTATATTCCTTGCGACGTTGGTGTGGCAATAATCTTCCTTACGTTAGAGTTACCGGCATTATCAACTTTTTGACGCCATAATACTCGATGGTATTATGGGACACGACCTGTGTTTTTGGTATGACGGTGATTCTCGTGGTAAGTTGTTAATTTTACTTGATGTATTTTAGATGTTTCGTGATGGTGTACTTGCATCATTAAATTATTTTACATTTATTCAAAGTATTATAAATAAGTATTTTTACATTAGGTACTAAATTGTATCACAATTACACTTTTAAAATTTAGATTATAACCCTCCACTAGGTGAAACCTGTTCTGGGGCAGTTATATTTCTCAATTAAATTGTTTTCTTATTCTAGGTGAAGTCACAAATATATATATAAAAATAACAAGAATAAAGAGGTGGTTAAAATAACTAAGTAGTTAAAAAGATTGGTAAAAAAAAAATAGTATGATGCATGTATGGCGCCTCTATATCTTCAAGAGCTCTGCATCTCAGACGACTTAAATGGTAGACACCAAACTATGAGGTCAGCCACTACTTCAGCTGCTGGAAGGGTTGTAGGATCAATTATCCACTGCCAGAAGATTAAGTAGTGAACCAACATAGGCGGTGGCAGGCCCAAAAGCGTGCAACTCTCCTCCCTCCGGAATATGGCATCATAAACAATGTTTAAAAAAAGATTCAAAATGCACTTTTTTGTAAAATCATTTGCATATTTTCGCAATGTTAAATTAAATACTAGTGTAGGACTAAAAAATGTTTGTGTAAAGCCCCCATGAGGTAATTTTTTCACGAAGATGGCGTTACAGAAATGATCCACTTTTCATCTTCATCTTCATCGGTCGGGGGCCCAAAACTTTTATTATGATTATTTATTTATTATGAATAAACAGCACCTTTATTGATGCAACGATTCTTTTTATCATAAGTGCAACTTATAATGACTTTATCCGACATTATTTAAACCAAATTAATTGAAGTTGGTTTATAAACGTTCTCACACGATTGAAGCACTAAGTACATGTCAGTCGTGTATTCAAGTATTTATTACTGCACATTTCAAACGTGATACATTTCTTTGATCCGACCAGAAAATATCGCGCTTACCGACTTCATTACCGATCCAGCCGCAACAAGTGAAGACGTTCTTAAATAATAATATCAATTACGAATATCCTTATTAAACGCGAGGACGACACTTGGAGAAAAAAAAGTCGTCCGTTTACAGTTCGTCCGCTCGGCCGAGTAAGGCGTAGGATTTGCAAGGATCAAGCCGGATGGCTCAGTCAATTAGAACCGAGTGAATGGGAGAGGAATGCTGCATTTTGCTTTTTATTTATTTTCCTCAGGGCGCTGGTGCAAGATGACTGTGTTTAAAACGGAATACGCTTTGTTTTTGGCGGAAACCAGTTTTTATGCCTCTGCGAATCGTTAGCCATACTCGCATACCCGACTGCTGGGTCGTTTTCTCTGAAAAATGAGTTTTGATATCATACACGGGTTACACGTTTAGCATGGTATTCGTTCTAAGAACCTGTGACGAGAAGGTGTTCTTAATATCGATTACGTATCGAATTGTCGATTCTGATGTCATCTTGTTGCCGAAACAAATGATACCGGTTTATTCTAAAAAGTTATTTTATATTTTTATAAACTACTAGCTGGTCATACCCGGCGTTGCACGGGTTAAGGATTAAGTAAAAAATAAGTTTGTGAAGGAAAACAAAGGGTCCGCTGTTCTCTAAAAAACAATGTTTCCATCTAATGTTAACATAAGTTATTGTAACATAACTGTAATACTTAGATATATGGTATCGCAGACTTTTTGTAGATATTAATGTCCTCTATAAAACTGTAGTACATTACTTTGCTCTATTGGCAATAATTTCCGCAGCGTACGCAATATAAGGTTTTTTTTCGTAATTTTTTCACACGTTGGGTTACATTATCGAAGTTTTCATACGGATCCCTAACGTTTTTGAAAATATTCTATAGCCTATGTTCATCAGAGATAATGTAAGATTCTGAATGTGATAGAATTTTTCAAATCGGTCCAGTAGTTTCGGAGCCTATTCAATTCAAACACACAATCAAATCTTTCCTTTTTATAATATTAGTATAGACTAGCTGTACCCGGCCACGCGTTGCTGTGGCGCAGTCTTGTTAAATGGAAAAGAAAGAAAAGATAAAACACAAGTTTCTAATATGTTTAATTTTACAATGTTTGTGAGTATTTAATTTTACTCCTTTCTAAAAAAGCATGTTTTTACTTGTCACAGATTAGACATCTATATAATAGTACTTAGTATATAAAAACATAATAGGTATATAAAAACATGCGCGTATTCGAATGCAGCATTGTGTCAAAATCAATCCGTGAAGAACTTCCGGAGATTTAAGATTTTGTATAAACGAATATTTACAATTTTATATATTGATAGCTGTTCGTACCCGGCGTTGCTCGGGTTAAAAAGTTAGTTAAAAATAAGTTTGTGGGGACACACAGAGGTTTCATTGTTTCGCAAAGTCTCTAATAAAAAAAGCATCAATTTAATCTAGGCCGGGGTGTCCAATTGTGACCTATGTATTCCGCCGTGACCTAAAGAATAAGTATGCAAAATCTGGAATAGATCGGCCATACGGTGTAGATTTGTACAGAAAATATAACAGGGGAGGGGGTGGGATAAAGGGGAAGGAAAAAAGTCGCGATCGGTCGAATGGTACAGATTTGCATCGAAAATATATCAGCGGAGGGGAACGGTTGAAAGAATATGGGGGAAATGTCGAATATATTCCCCGCCCGGTCCTAAAGAATAAGTTTCCAAATTTTGAGTCTGATCAGTCAAACGGTACAGATTTGCATCGAAAATATGTCAGGGGGAGGGAAAGGGGTTTGAGAATAGGGGAAAATGTTGCCTATGTTACTAGCCAGGTCCTAAAGAATAAGTTTGCAAATTTTGAGTCCGATCGGTCGAACGGTCCAGATTTGCATTTCAAATATATCAGGGGAGGGGAAGGGGTAAAAGTGGTGCCGGGAAATGTCACCTTTGTTTCCCGTTTCAAATTTTCAAATTTCAAAATTTGGAAACTAATTCCTAAAGAATAAGTTTCCAAATTTTGAGTCCGATCGGTCGAACGGTACAGATTTGCATTGAAAATATATCAGGGGCAGGGAAAGGTGTAGAATGAGAGGGGGGAAATGTTCTAAAGCATAAGTATACAAAATTTGAGTCGAATCGGACAAACGGTGTAGATTTGTGTAGAGAACAGACAGACAGACTGACAGACATTGAGTTTTATAGGTATAGATATCGCGATACGATTGGCTGCGCTTTCTCATCGGTTCAAACGTATTATTTTAGCAAAGACAACCGAATTTAATCAAAAAATTTGAATTTGAAAAATGTAATATCTAAATATTTATTAATATTGAAAGGGTAGGTACCTGCGCCATTTTATCAAATAATTTGTGCGAATTCGAATGCAAAGTTGTATCAAAAAGAACTTTATGATTGAAAGAGATTGATGATTTTGGACAATCGAAAATTTACATTTTTATTAATATAAATAAATAGTAGTTGAAAACAAATTAGTTAGGTATACAAAAACATCTTCGTTATCGAATGCAACGTTGTGCCAAAATTTCAAAGCAATCGGTGAAGAACTTTAAGAGATTATCGTTTTTGTACAAACGAACAATTACATTTTTATTTATATAGATAGATGTTATATGTAAATTTTGTACTTTTTATTATTTTCAAGATTTTAATTTGTTTATCTAGAGAACATCGTTATTGTTTACATTCCACTATTGCACACAACGGATTAATCTGACTCGTTTACCCCACACCTCGGTCCAGTTAGGGAAACAGCCATTAACTTTTACTATACATAACATAAAACTCAAAAACAGTAATGAAATACACTGTAAAATTTAAAAAAATGTAAAAGTATATTGCTAAACTATGTAGGCATTCACTATGTATGTTTAATTATCATCAAACATAATCATGTCGTTGTTTGTCCGTCCGTCCGTCCGTCTGTCCCCGTAACTTCGTGTAACGAGCCATCCGTTTCACGCATGTTGCCACGGCCGCCTCTCCGTGGAGCGCCAAAAAGATATAAATATATACTAGGGCTCAGCAAAGGCGCGAACCAATATTCCGTCATTTTTGACGGGTTGCAACTAGTAAATAAATAAATATCTGCGAAAAAATCCGGATAGTAATCCTTTGACATTCTTTTTAGTATCTGATTTTAATATAAAAAAATATATATACATTTTTGAATTTCAACTTTAAATTAGTTAGTAGTTATTATTTCCTAGCGTTATATAAAACAAAACATATATTTCTCTTATACCAAGTTTTTTAATATATAAAATATTTATTTATGAAATACGTTGAAAATTTATTTGAAAAATGTTATATTTGCTAATTAAAAGATGGATAATTTATTAATATACCATTTATTTAAGAAAACAATAAACACGAAACAAGATGTTACAAGAGAAGGAATAGACAAAACAGACCAAAACATAGAGTGTGTTTCGGAGCAGTGTTGCCCTGCTGCTCAGAGATTTATCTTGTTGCAGGATAAAACAAAAAGTGTTAAAATTACATCTTTATACATAGTAGTATTATATAGAGAATTCAATATATTTCTTCCGTGCAGTGTGCATGAAAAGAGCGTAGAATAGCGTCGTTAGTTTTGAACATTGCATAGTTACATAGAGAATTACGTTTGTTGATTTTATTGCACGAATAATTAGGCATCTCTTTATGCTTTGCAATGACCGAATTTCATTAATTTCTTAACTCATCAGATGATATTAAAGGTATATAAATAAAACCGCCATTAGACGTTTCACCAAAATAGCGGGTGATATATTTTTTGAAAAGGATTATCTGGAAAATAGTGCTAATTTTCTATTTTTTTTTACAATTAATGATTTTACAGTTTAATTGAATTCTTAACATGTTTGTATGCCTTAGAAGAATTTTATAAAAAGAAAAATAATTTGACAACCTTACATGGCTCTGGCTATAAAATCAGATCCTAATACGTTTATCTCAGTTTCGTCAATTGCTAAGTGGCGGTTTTATTTCTTTCCCCTCGTTTATAGTATAGTAGGTTAAGTGTTGTCTTTATTAATTTTTATTCTAAACTACAAGCATGATTATATAAATTTTGGTTCAAGGTATTAATTCAAAATTGTCTAAAAATAATATATTTATTAATTTTGTATGGAAGTTTGTTTAATTAATGTTGGTATTATGGTTATGACTCTCGCCTAGAGATCTAGTAGTCGGTAGTTCGAACCCTATTATGGGACAACAGCAAGTTAGTATTTTTTTCATTAATCGTTCAGCTTAATTTGAAAATAGTAAGAATATTGATGCGGCGCATATTCCGTGTTCGCATATCTGTTTTCTGTTAATAAAGAAAAAAAAATCAATATGCATTTTTTTCGTCACATGTCGCGCGTAGGGTTCTCATAAGAAAATTTTCTATAATTAAAAAAACATATATCGACGTATACTGTCGAATCTGCAAAAATTATTTTTTCATTTTATTATCTTGAACCATCCAATTTACTCTACATTTTATATGTAGGGACAGTTGATATGTATGTTACTTTATTATGTACATATAAGAGGGGGTTAATACTTAAATCACGTATAATATGTATGTATATTGATTAACATTTCGGATTTATTGATGTATGATGCTCATAAATGAAAAGTTTTCACATTTAAATAATTAAGCAGAAAAGTATTCTTAGAATTATGTACGGTGCTGATTTAAGATTTATCGATACGGTCAATGGAGAAAGCTGTTTAAAAGAATGTATGCTGCGAATGTGTTCCTTCTCTCGGAGATATAAAGTGAATAGTTGCGGCGCAAGTGGATCACCTGTCGAGACGTATTGCGAAAAAAATCCGAATGGCAAAGAGTTACGGAGAAGATTTGATTGATTGCTTCATCTCCGGCACGTACCTCGAGCGAGTTCACCCGAGCCCCTGCCAGCGCGTCAGCCTGGCACCAATTCACCTGGGCCAATTATGCACACATCTTCAGTTGAGTGAAATTCCATTAAAGCCACTTGTCACGCAATTATACAATTCGTCTTCTGAGAAAAAATGAATAAAAACAACGGGTTATATGACCAACAGGACCAAGATACCAATAGATCATTAAAATATAGTGAAGAAAAATTTTGAGTGCAGAATTTTTTTCTGCTTACTAATTAAGTCTCTTTTTCTTTTTTTTTAAATTTTTTCTTTTTTCTTGTTGTATTATTCTTAATACGCCTAAGTTTTTCTGAATACTAATCAAGTCTATTTTTCTTTTATTAAAATGTTTATTCTTTCTTGTTGTATTATTCTCAACATGCCAAATGTTTTCTGCTAATAATTAAGTCTCTTTTTTTTTTGTTTAAATTTTTTATTCATTCTTGTTGTATTATTCTTAACATGCCTAAATTTATTTCATAACATATTTATCATTATTAACATATTTCTAAAAGTGGTGACCTATAATTGGCCATCTATATTATATTAATGTTTTCTATGCTTCTTTGTTGTGCTGTTGGTCTTCCGTGAATATTAAATAAATAAGTAAATAGTCAAACCGTTATTTTAACCGATTATACACGGTACTGTTACATCGATACAATCAGATACAAATCTCAAAGAATTGTTATTGTGTGTATCGGTGAAAATACCATCACTATTGAAAATTCCGAGAGATAAACCTAGTGTCACATTAAGGTAAATAATAATAAAATTGAGAAGATAACATGTAACTCGTTGACTGTAGAGAAATAAGTAATAATGTAGAAAATTAAATTATAAGCTTGGTTCTTAAGGGGGGGTAAGGTTTTTAACTTTTTTTTTATGCATGTTATTTTTAATTTTTGAAATGAATGTATAACATCGTAAGAATATTGTGTCAAAATTTCAAGTCAATCGGAGCAAAATTGACGAAATTATGAACATTTGAGCGATACTCAGACTGATTTACTATACCTGCTCGGGCAGCTAAGAGACGTGCTCACCTGAGGACTACCGGACGTGCTATTGTATTAGAAGAGTTTTGCGTAGATAAGGACAAACAGATGCTGATGATGAAAGCTCTTTGCCGTGTGAACGTGGCATCGACGATTATGTGTAAGTATAAAATAAGTGTTGAGTTTTATTTTGATTTTTACAGTGTGCAAAACTTTAAATCGTTTTCCCCACATCTCACGTTTTCAAAGTCGGTGTCCATCATAACTTCAAAACTAATACACCGATCCTTTTGAAATTTTGAACACTATTTCTGTACATAATTTACGAGGTAACGATTTAGAGTTATTTTCAAATTTGTTATTAATTTTTATTTTTTAATAACAAATTAGTCGATATTTTTCGCAAAAAATCGCGTTTTTCCCTTCAAAGTGTTCCAAAAAATTGAAAAATTGAAATTTCAAAAAACCCTCCCAGCGTTACTTGGGAAAATCTATTATCTAACGAATGAACTTTGATTTTTTGATTTCAGATGTTCTAGCACCAAGTTATGATGGACACCGCAATTCTACTTTTTTCCGAGACACGTCCGAATAATTGCTGCCATTGCCGTATTTTTTAATATTTCGTCTTGAAATTTTTACACAATATTTTTGAAATATCGTACTTTAATGTACCATTGGTTTTAATAAAGAGATTTTAACTGTGTCGTCACAAAAAATTCACAAAAACATGCCTTTTTTTGTACGAATTAACCTTACCCCCCCCTTAATTAATAAGTTACGAGATATAAAATCACCGCACATATAAAGAGTGCGTGGGTTCCAAGATCAACGACGTCTATCACGTAACGCGTAACACGTCGTAAGTCACCGAGGATTAATTTCCTATAAATTTATAGGCTTTATAAATTTATGTTTCCTTTAATTCGGTACATTATAAACCAGTAATATTCAATGATTGCATCCAATTTTTTTTGGATTTTGCTGCCTCTGATTTTATATCCGACATATGTAGCAGAATACATTTGCGAGAAACGATCGTCATTGATTGGCAAAGTTGTTGAATTCGCAAAACTTTAAAACTATGTTATTTCAGAATTGATGTCGTTGTGGAATGTTGAAACATGTTCATTTTAAATCATGAATACACCTAAGAGTTACATTATGTTGTAAATCAATATATATATATATCAGCCTTATTGGTGGGAGACTTTCATGTCACCCGCGAACAAGTACGACTAGTCCGCAACTTTTGAGGCCTTTTAGCCTTGACAATGGCACGTGATACCGTGTCGAAACGTCGGCCTTGGTCTTCTCACGGAGACCATTTACAGAAAACGCGAGGGAGTCCAGAAATTCCTTTTGTTACATACAATAACGCTCGCGGAAACCTCAAGCAAAACATATATATATATATATATATATATAAAGAAACCCATGTTTCCCTACCCGACAACTTTTCTCCACAACAAGCCACAACTACCCACCGGTGGTTATGGTGGTGGATAGCCCTTGGTGTCACATCGAAAATATGCGAGTTTGGTGGGGGTGCTGTGCGTGGGTGGGAGTGAGTGACAAAAATGTGCTTTATAACACATTGTTTTTTATGGGAAGGCCGAAAATGCTTCAGATTGTTTCAAAATAGGCGCGCCGACTGTGTCGGTGAGTCTAGAAGGTTCCGGAAAAACCTGCTCTAGAAAGTTCTGGAAGGAGAAGGTTCTATAAAATTCCCGAAAGTTCTATAAGGTTCTAAACTGAGTGGCGGAATGTGTCGGTGTGTCTAGAAGGTTCCTGTACATTCGATAAATTTCTTGCAAGTTCTGTAAGGAGAATGTTGTTGAAGGTTCGCAAAAGTTCTATAACGATTCAAACAATGTACTAAAAATCCACGCGCGCGAAGCCGCGAGAGCACAGCTAGTCAACATATAAAATTAAAAGTTTTGTTGTCATTAAGCTATATATTATGTTTGGTATAAAAGCAAAGACAGAAATATCCAAAAAATAAAAAAATGTTTTAAATGCAGTCACCGAGGACTATTAATATAAAATGTAATTAATAAAAATAAACTCTGTTTTCACCATTTATGTATTAAAAAATATCAACCTATAGCAAAAATATCAATCTATATCAAAAATATCAACCTAAATATCAGCCCATGGCTCCTTCGTTAGGATACAATGTATATTAAAAAATTAAAAATCAAATCTAAAAGTATAGACAATCAAAATATAAAAATGAATAATAATTAAGTACCTACCTACTAACATGAAAACGAATTTAAAAGTTTGTAAACTATTTATAATAAGGACCTGGTTTTTAGGCATTTCTTAAACTATTGAATTTGATTATTTTTATAAATACAAATTTTCTCTTTGCTCTTTTTGAAGAAGTTTGAAGTCTTGAAGAAATATTAAATGTACTGCATTCTACATTTTATGTATTTTCCTCTTGCAAAATCATGTTTCCTATAAATTTATTGGCTATGTTTCGAATGCTCGATAACTGCTTTAATTTTTTTTTAATATTGCTGCTTTTGCTTTCATACCCTACACATAAGGTATAGGTAATATAATAACACCATAGAGAGCATGAATTGCAATATTGGCCGAATATTGCGAATTTTGTTTATGGTAAGCATGCACGAATATTACACGTTTAGCAACTCGTAAAACTAAGATTATTCATTTTTGGTTTTAATTGATCCTGAGTCGTTAACTAGATAAGATCTCGTTGTATTATCTGATCATTCTAGGGAGATGAAAGAAATAGCTTCCTTTTCGGTTTTTGGTTTTATAAAACATCTCAATCATCGAATAGGTATGTTAATAGTATTTTATAAGCGTATTTGTGTTAGTGTTGAGGCGGTTTTCAGTATAATATTGACTGTTTTGTACGGTTTTGTACTGTGTCATTATGGTCGTAATTTTTCCTCTTTTATCTGGAACCTGAGACAAATTCAAAATTCAAAATTCAAATGTTTATTCAATGTTCAATGTTACAAATGTTTACAGTGTTTACAAAATTTAATGAAGCTTTTTTCATTGTTGTTGAGTGTCTTGGCAGCAAGTAAACACTAAATTGATTTGACGCCCTGCCTGCTACACTAGTAATTTACTGTATTATAGCAGACAGTGCTCTTCCAGTAGTATAATGTTCAAGAATATTTATTATTTATATAACATTTGTGAATAAATCTTATTGCCAATTAAAATTAAGTAATAGTAATAATTAAATGTTTACAATTTAATAATGGTGTTAATTAATTATATTATAGACAAAGGAAAAAAAATGATCTGAATAGGATATTAATAAAATAAAATAAAATAAAACAATTAAAAGTATTTAAAAAGATGACAGTAACAGTAAGACAGTAAGTGAAAAAAATGATCTGAATAGGATATTAATAAAATAAAATAAAATAAAACAATTAAAAGTATTTAAAAAGATGACAGTAACAGTAAGACAGTAAGTGAAAAAAATGATCTGAATAGGATATCGTGTTACTTTTCATATTAAACGTAAAACAAACCTCCTTTTATTATTTATAAAATTTACCTTGTCAGAAGCAAGATTGAGCAATTAGCGTAAATCGTGACTGCATAAGTTTGCGTCGTAATAATATAATGTATTGGTATGAAATTTACCAAAAAAAAGAATGTGTGCTTGGAACTAAGTGCATTTGAAAGTAGTTCATGAGACTTGACGTGTTCATTATATTTAAAATGTCGCTCCTTTTTGTTAACATTTCCCTGCTCTCATTAACATTGCTTTGTGAGGGAAGGCTCTATTTGGGATAATTTCGACTCTCGCGTGTAACAACATGTGCTTAGAGAAAAATTGTTATAGCCGATATTACATGATAGCTATTATCACGGGACGTAGCTGCGGGAGGCAAATCAAACACTAAAACGATTTAAGTTTTAATCTATTGCGCAAAGTTACTGGACACAAATTTAATAGTAGCACTGTTATTAAAATCACAGTCTAAATGTTTCTTGAATATTTCATACACTACTATCCAATTTCTCAATTTGCACTAATTATCTCCAGTCACCCGTCCGATGAATACTTGTTATTACGCTGTTACTGCATTGATCACTTTCTCGAATATTCTGCTCGATTTCGCACGTCATTTAAATCGCTCACGTTCGTATTAGAAAGACTTTTCCTTGTCGGTAGGTACTCGCCCGATATTTATCACTCGGTTTACGACGCGATGGCCAAACTGTTTTTCGCTACGGTTTTGTCGCTGGTAATGACGAGTTTGTCAAATATCACATCGCGGCGCTCCTTGTGTTAATACCTGACCCGTGTTTGTCTGAATGCTTCCATAATTTTAGAACCTCCTAGTAACCAATTTTAGTGCAAAAGGTGTGGAGTACTGTAATATCATGTATTACATGTCTTTTTTTTCTTCTAACATCTCGTGATACTATTATTTGGGAGCGATAAAGACTTATATTGTGATATTTGCTGTGGTTCCCAAAATCTGTTTTATTTATATATTATGCTTCTCGTTACCTCTAGAATAAATTTTTCGAAGGAATTTTGCTATAAAAGGAGTCACGCGATACGGGCTCAAGCAATTCAGTTTGTGATGACAGCACGCAATATTAGTAACCACAAACACAGGTGTGACTTCCAGTGAAACCAGTCCAAATGAAGAAAAGAATAAACCGTGGCGAGAAGTTTCTGTGTGCGAACATTGAACGGAGTTTACCAGAAGTGATCTAAGCAATAGAGACAGCGTTAATTAGTGCGAATTAAGGAACAGTTCAATAATAAGTGTGTGAAATATTCGGAAGACGTTTAGGACTATAAAATTATGAATGGTACTACAATTTAAGTCTTGTTCAATTTAAGTAAATTTCTTTGGTAATAAATTAAATTAAATTAATTTCTATTTTCTTTTGTGTTTTCATTTGCCTCCCACAACCACGTCCAGTGACAATATTTTTATCAAGATCTTAACCGTCACGTGATGTTGTTTTGCATAACACTCTCTTCTGGCGTACCATTTGTGTCTCGTCCACATTCATACACCTTATTTCGTGCATCATCTTCGATTAAAGCTTGTCAGGTCTTTCGCGGACGACGTCCGTTCCTGTTACCTTCAAGACCAAACCCATATTTTTTACCATCATCTCCTCGCTCATACTTTTTAGTACGAGTTCCAAAAAGATATCAGAAAAAAAGGATAATTTAATTCTGTTAATTTTATGATTATTATTTTTCCACCGTCTATTTCCACCGTCCACCACTTTACACTACCTAGCGAAAGAGTTTGTAAGCATTTACTCGAATTCGCGCATTTATTAAATTTTTCGTTGCCTCCTTTGTAATATATATATATTTGAATACGTGTCTGAAATATGACCTTTATGGCAATGGGCGGAACGCCGACGTGCCCGAAAAAGCGAAACGAGGCATGTATTTTTAAACATAGGTCATAAATTCATACTCTAGTGTCGAAGTAATTATTAGTCATAAAATAAAAATGTTTTCGTAAACGCGGTTTCATTCCATTTGGCAGTGCTTTGAGATCACACTGCGCCGCGAAAGAATATTTTTCGTCAAAATATCACAATTTTACTGCGTACTATGCGCATTTAGATTGCGAAGCACAACACCATTCAACTTACGTTATTATCATTGCCTATTAAATCGCCCATTATATAAAATTATTATTTTTAAATTTAATTTCATTGATATAGATTGTGTAAAATTATTATTTATATTTCTAATTTCATTGAATTACTGTTATTGTTTTATTGTCTCCATTAATTATACATTTATACTGTTCTCGATTATGTTTCTAAATAATTTATGTTCACATATGTATTTTTTTAATATATTATTTCTATTGTCTTTTGTTAATGAACTTTGTACAAATTATAAAAAAGGCTTTATAATAATTATATATATTATATATATATATAATCATATATGTAAATAAATGAATAAATCATTATTTGCGCACATGTCACATCAATATTCTTACTATTTTCAAACTAAGTTACACTCGTGAAAGTTGTGCTATGAAAATAAGACTAATTCGGTGATCTCTTGGTACGAGGCTTGAACCTCCGTTCCTTAGATTACTAAGCGAGTGCCATAACCAGGCTACCCCTGCTGAACGATATGTATTTCTGCTCAAAATAGTATTTTTTCTGTACTTGTTTACACGCTGAATGTTTTTCTTTCCAAATCAGTCGTGGCCATTGCTGACTTCTCAGATCAATCTTGATCATTTGTGACTAAACATTAATCCTGTAGTGGAAATTATTTGGCGTTAATTGACTCGATCTATCCAATTTCCATGATGACATTACAGTTACTACACTAAGAAAGTAGTGACGAGTTAAAATATTATTGCGACTGTGATTAATTGATTGGTATTCGATTGTAAAGATATGACAATTGATATTAAACTGTTAGAGGTTTAGTTTCTAGATTGCCATTGGTCGCTGGCCGAATTCCAAAAAATCGGACCATAAAATGAAAATCTCACAGTTAACATAGGTAATGGTAAAACTCATCAACATAAGAACACTCAACTGTATGGACATAGATAACGTAGATATAAATATAAATATACAGATATAAATACAAAAAATGTAGATATCTCATTACCACCGGCGACATCTGTCCTGGATTACGGGAATGACAAATTTTCGACTAAAAGGTGGCGGTAGTAAAAATACAAATGAAACATATACAACTTCCAAAAATTTGATAGATATGGTAGTCTATCACGGGTGTAACTGGCGAACATTATATTGTTAGTGATCCCTTAAGCCAGCTGTACGGTAGGTCGCAGGCCCTGTGAATACCCAAAAAGACTTTCATAACTACTTTCCCATATAAAAACAGTTTCGTCTCTATGTGACATCTATAATACATATAAATGGTGGGGACTTAAGCTCGCTTTAACAAACATAGCCCTGTGTCACTGTCCTATCTTTACCGTCCCATACTACTTCACCGTCCTATACCACTTTACCTTCCGACGCGGCTCCTCTATAGCGAATGGTGGCCTCCAGTTATTTAGTTCTTCAAGGAGTTTACCGGGCCTCCAATGACAAAATGTTTTAATATTCTATTTCAAACGCTACACTGCACGTGCCGCAAATGTTCTCAAACTTTTTGGATACTTAACGAGCCATTGCAAATTATTTACCCTCTGACACCTGCGATCAAAATTGTATCTAATCTAACGATCTTCTTTAACCCACATATACTCATATGCATACTAGCACAGATAGCTTGAAATTAATCAGAGACATTGAAAGATATGCAATCACTGATATATAAAATGATTCCGAAATTGAAGTCTTTAGGTAGGTACCTAATCTCTGATAATACAAGATTTACCTACTCTGGAGTATGATCTAATCAAAGATATTATGACATTGGATGTACACACCTGTATTGCAGATAATCTAAGGTATTGGATGACTTGTGTAATTGTGTTACCTAACTACCAGCACTCGCAATCCTTGATATCTAAAGCCGATAAAGTGAACTTATGTACAAGTGGTACTGATATTGTAATATTAATTACTATTATTTAATTATAACCTAAAAAAGTTGTAAAAACAATGAAAATATTGATCGTGGTAAGCAAGCTCGCTTATTCATTTTCTTTTTCTTGCTTTTCTTTGCTTTTTAGTTTACTCCATTCTACTCTGTGCCAAATCTTTGATTTACCATTTGTTTTTGTATCCGCTACACTTCAATAATGTTTCGCTCGAACGTTTTCTTCCTCTTCTTGGTTCTATATTTCTCTTCATCGTTGTGGTTATAAATATTGTATACGGAATATAAGATCCAAACATGTTCTCCATCTTTTCTCTATTCGCTACCTCCGCTATCATCAAACTTCATATTTAAAAGGCACTCAGTTCTTTTTTTACCTCTTTTCCCTAGAGTCAACTCTATCTATTCTCCATTAACGTACAAGTTCTTATAAATTGTTTCGCAGATTTATTTTGCTGCAACATTCTTGCAATTTTTTTAACACTGTTTCACTGAGATTTCAACCGATTAGCTATAAATCTATAGTATGATTGATTTTTTCCATTGCCAGTTTCAAAAATTAACTAAATCGTATGTGTACAGATAATTTTAAAAATCATTTAGAGATTATTTAATGTGACGAAATATTATATACATTATTTAAAAATCGAGCCACTTTAAGGCGAAATACATGGATATATATTTTTTTTCTTATGTCAATTTAGTATTTTCTGCAGGCAAGTATATTTTTGGGGTTTAATTTCTAGATTCGAATGTGCGTTCGTTGTAAATGTTTTAAAATCGAACGTATACACGGCGACGTATCACATTTACTATGTGTGCTTCAAAAACGCACTATGCAGTGCGTAGTTTTACCATTACCAGATTCCAAAAATATTCAAATCGTATGAAAAATAGCAGGCATTGGGCGACAGCTAATCACAGAAATTAATAGCCGCACAGCGGTCACAACCGTCTGCGTAGTGGCCAGTACAGCTGATAGCCAATTGCAGACACCAATGGCCGCGTAGTGGGAACTGTTGACCGTACAGCAGCCGTGTAGCTGCCAGCGGTATCTAGCAGCGCTAGTACTAGTAGATAATTATTTATTGTGTTAGCCATAAATGGAACCATCTCGGTCGCCTATACCACACCAAGCTTGTATACACGCTGCTAAATATTGTGAACATCGTGAACATATCTACCAGCGTTCTTTTACTAGACTTATCGATGCTGATACTACTTAACAAATTAAAATTAAGTGCATAAGTAATGCACCATCAGAGAACCACGAAGGATAAAAATATATTAAGTACATATTAAGATGAATTATTATCAAGATACGTACTTCCGCGCGTGGAAGCATTACACGCGAAATATAAGAAAGAAATGTGTGCGTACAATAATTTGCGAATGTGCGGACCGATAATTTTGGGGAAAGCGGCGATGATGTAATATTTGATGATGTACAACTTGGCTTCGCAACACAAATTGATACTGGCCAGTTTTTCTGCTAATATAAGTTTAATGTGCAGTAAAAGCCGAAGAAGCGATAATTTTTAAGAATAAAGTCCCTAAATTATTATTGGCTTGGAAATAAAATTTTGTACTCCTACAGTTCTTACCATTTACTACTTATTCTGGTACCAATACTGATGTACGGGTGGGAAGCCTGGAGCTGGCAGGAGAAGAACGAAAGTAGACTGAATGCGAATCACTTATATGGGAAAATCCATTTATGAGTGAAGAATGAAGAAGTTAAAGTTGATCTTAGCATAGTTGATAAAATGAAAAAAGTGTCGCTCAGATGGTTTAGGCATGTTGAGCGAATAAATGAGGAAAGAATGGTAAGAAAAATATATGACACAAGAGTTGATGGCACCAGAAAGAAAAGAAGATCGCGGAAGACGTGGCATGACAAGATTAACCAGATACTGGAGGATGTCCTGTTAGGAGCCTCAACAATCGTCGAGATTGTATGCAAAGATGTGTGCGTGTGGATGAGGTGAGAGTTGTGTCAGGACAGAAGAGAGTGGCGCTCTATCCTCTCTGCCTACCCCCGCGGAGAAACTGCATGATAAGTATATATCTTACTGAGCTTCTCGCCGTTTTCCGTAAGGGTAAGAGGAATGGCAGGATAGAATACCACACTTTTTTGTTTTGACGTGAAATTCTCGCCTCGTAGGCCCAACCATCTTTCAATATTTGGTTTACCTGAACGTTTTTCATTCAAGAAGTATATTTCTAATTATCACTAAATTAAACCTTGTAATTGCGTTATCTCTATCATCCCATATCCAAATTATCCCCGTAACCGTTAACCGAGGACGTAACGTAGATTATTGTATTCATGAAAAGTCTGTCAAAGCCTGAAAAAAATCTGAATTACAATTTCCCACAGCTAAATATTTTTATGATCGGTCGAACAGTCTGCGCCCTGATTTTGATCTATTATATTGACACGAAATTGTAGAAACGGAAAGAATTACACGTAATCGAAGATTTTGCAGCACTCTTCATCCTCTTGTCCTAGTAGAGTCGGGGGCCCTAAGACTCGACAAGGTGCTTCCATATTCCCCTGTCTTGCGCTGCTTCTGTATGAGCCAACCAGTCTAGAACCCATCCTGTTTTCATATACATTTTTTGTTTGCTACTCCAAGCTTACTCTGGAGCGACCCACCGGCCGTCTTCCTTCCGGGGTTGCCAAGAGGATTCTTCTTGGTATTCGTTCCTCTGCCATTCTTAGCACACGTCTAAGCCACTTCATTTGTGATTTTTTTTTCTGTGTGTAGGAATAGGGGCTCCATGCCGAGTGTGTGCTGTTGTATGTCAGCACTTCTCACTCTGTTCATCAGTGTGACTTCCGCTACCCCCCTTAGAAAACTCATCTTGGCAGCCTGGATCCTTGCTCTCACTCTGTCCGTCTTACACTCTGCACATTTTACAGTTAATTAGAAATTGTTGATGGTGTCTGAAAAACACAGGAATAAATTGGAATCTCCTCGATCATACTTGAAACTTCGAGAAATGACAGTCTCATTTAAGGGGCGGCAGAACAGAAGCAAAACCAGAGACAACAAGCGACAAGCGGCAATTCTGTGTGACCAGTGACAATGAATTGAGTATCGAGTGAATAGTGTTCAAATGCGCGAATATTCTGGAAAGACGAGTGTTTCACAGACAAGTGATTAGTGATAATTAATTGCGAAACTGTGTGAATTAAAGAACAGCGCTCCAATTAAATTCGTGTCCGGTGACTTTAATTTTACATGCTTCATTTCACTCCAAGCGTCACGATCCCGTGATAATATTGTTTTTTTTATTTTAAATTGAAATTCATGAAATTAAATATTGACTACCATCTCAATAAACGCTGACGAATATCCCTTTGTCTCATTCGTGCTTCCTGTCAGGTCATGCGATTTCCACTTTCTCTTCTTCAGATCGTTGAAATACTATGCGGTGGCGGCTTCTTTAACATTACCCAGAACCACAAATACTATTAAGATGTAATAATACGTTTAAAATATAATTTACAATAAAGTTATTCGGAATATTTTAGGTAAAAAGCGTGCACAAATATTGAATACAGCTCAGATTATATTATTTTATTTGATTTATTTAAGGAAACAAACATTCGATACACAATGTGTTTAAATATATTACCTTTATGTGACAAGTGAGGTTTCCTTAGTAACATATAAAAAGAATAAAATTTGTAATTAAACATAATAAAAATTATCAATAGATTAAGAAAATAACGAAAAGAAAATAAATCAGAAAATAAAAGTGAAAAAAAGTTAAATTAAACCAGAAGACAAATTAAAAAAACATTAAGTACCAAAATATAAAAATAAAGGGTGTAATGAATATGGTTATAAAAAGCATTAAATGGCTGAAGGGGAATGGAAAAGGAGAGTACGATTGTAGTGTCGTCTGCCAGATCTGCTCCTCATTGCTAGACGATCTGCAGGTAGGTGTACAGGTGTAGGTATATGGAAAAGTATATAATAAAAGTGGGTTTTTTCTATACAACTATTCAAATGCCCGAGGATCAAACGAGACTAAGGTCCATTTTGATTAGAGTCGGTTAAGGTAGGATCGCTGCAATATATCTTCTTTCCCTCTTCTCATTTATTTTCTATAATCACCTATCTCCAACTCCAACTCCTATAATCAACTTTCTCCAACTTGATCTACGTAAACTCGGACGTCTGCCAACAATTCATATTTGACTTTTTTATACCAATACAGTGGTATCTCGACATACGAGTGTCCTAACATACAAGTTTTTGCAGCCGAAAAAGTGCATCGGAGCTTTTTAATGACACTTGCCTTACTCATTTCCGCAATATTTTGAAATTAAGGAAGAAACAAATCTCCTTGGACATGTTTATTTTAAACGGCCTGCAGGTGAAAGTGAGGAAAGCGTGGCGAAAAAGACAGAGACCAGTGATGAGAAAAACAGTGTCGAAAATTAAGCTAAAGTAACTTATAAACTAATTTATAAAACCAGTTTATTTCTTTTATTATATTTTTATATAATATCAATAAATACATTTTTCTTTTTCAAAAACACGTAACAAAAACAACCGGGGTGGCATTTTGGGGGCTGGAACGGATTGATGGCATTTCAATTAATTTCAATGGGGAAAATTTCTTTGAGATATGAGCAAATTGACATGCGAGCAAGGTTACGGAACGAATTAAACTCGTATGTTGAGGTACCATTGTTCATAGAACATATTGAATATACCTTTCTCCGCAATACAGAATTTTAAAATAGATCTACTTTATTCAGAAAAAAATTAAAACGTAAAAGTGGACAAATTCGCTAATTTTGTATGGAAAGTCAATTCCATGCAGCTCTCTGGTAAAAATATTTTTTCTCTAGATGTTGTGGGGATTGAGACCTGCAGCGTTACTAGGCGTACGCATCGGGGCGGCATGCGGCACCACCAACCAGAGCCTCTATGCGACCTCACTCCGTCGCCAGCAAGTACGAACACTCTTCCGCCGACAGCCATAGCCAACACACGCACTATTTACTGTACTCCGCTCCAACCTTTGTAAACTTGTTTTAATAAACCTAAATTGTTAATAGTGATATAATTCACACCCCCTATCACTACCCTGCCCCTGCTGACACACCTCACCAGTATAGCGCACTTATGCAACACATGTCACGTGGCGATACGAAGATATATCTCTGGACTTGTTCTTCCTCATCAGAATACTACACATCATAACCCGCCAAAATATCTTAGTTTACCTAGAAACCGTCGATATGTTATTAAAAAATATTTTGAAATGTAAAATGAAAACACTTTTTGTGGGGTTATAATGAATTACAGGATAGAACATGGATTGCACTAATCCTCAAAAAGGGTATGTTTCGAGTTTTTATCACACATTTTTCACCCCCAAATATTTTTCTATACATACAAATACTAATTTTAATATTATAATTAGTATTTATCCACCCAAATAATATTCTATACATCTTTCTAATAATTACATTAATTTTGAAAAATATAATATTAGTTCGGATGTAAAATTTTAAAAAAAACACGTACATATATCTCATATACCTGCTATGCATTATGATATATATCTCGTATAAATGCAATAGTCAATTGCATATTGTTGCTTATAGTGATCACTTCTGTTAGCCGTTATTTTTAATGTGTTCATGTGAGACGAACGAGCGCGTTTGTACGTTGGCCGAGCTTTCGCTCACCTTAGCTTTCTGCTATGAATACGAACTAGAATACGGAACATTTCACCTGTAGAAGTAGGTCAGACCCAGGACGCTCACTTAATGTAAGTGTTTCATGGATCCTCATCAAGCAAAGAGCAAAGAGCGAAAATATATTGTATATTGTGACCCTGGGCCGTAATTTTTTCATTTTTAATTTATTTTGGAAAATGTGAGTACAAAATATTTAACATTTTATTTTTCTAATGGTTCACCCAGCTACTTTTAACTCGGTAGATAGACCTCTTTCCAAATAAGAAAGACATCCGAATTAGTACATGTAAGCCGTGCGTATGACGCACATTATTTCCTTGTGTTCGTGTTTACGGATATAAACACCAACACAAGGAAAAAATGTGCCTCGTACGCACGGCTTACACATACTAAATCGATTGTCTTTCTTAAATGGAAAGAGGTCTAAATTTCAATAAAAACCGGGTAAATAGAGATATAATATCCATACATATGCTCCATATAGCCCAGTGGGTATGACTCTGGCTTCTCACAATGAGGGTTCCGGGTTTGATTCCCGGTGAGGTCACAATTAATCTATGTTATTTATTTAACTGTAACTGGTTGCGGATATTTTATACGAACCGTATGTTTTTCCGAGAAACGATTCTCCGCGTCAGATCTTCGAGTAATAGGTAGAGGGAAGTAGAGGGGGTAAAGGTCGTCCTCCTGATGACGTTGAATAAGATTTCAACGAAACGTCGAGAATCGTTTCTCGGAAAAACATACGGTTCGTATAAAATATCCGCAACCAGTTACAGTTAAATAAGTCTAACGATCGTAATAACAACCTTAACTCTTTAATAACTATGTTATTTACTCAAGATTGAGTGTTTTGTGATGTGTTACAATTTTGTAATTGGACTTCTTGGCCTGTTTAAGCGTAAATAAAATTAAAAAATAAGTGAAGATGTGTTCCCGACTTTTAAAAAGATAAAAATATATATAGTGTTCTATAAAATCAAGTAAAAAAAATGAAAATCCATTTAATAAATTTTACAAAATTTTATCAGTCAACTATTTTGTTGCAATTATTACATGCAATATAAAAGGTTAAAATAAAGCATATAAAAACAAAAATTATTAACAAAATAACAAAGAGGAAATAGCAACATAGAAAATGATATATACAAGTTTAGAATCAAAGTTTAAGTTAAGAACGAAGAGTTAGATTCCTTGTCTTCTTCCAGAACTAGATCCAGATCTTGAATGCGAGATTCCAGGTCACGTCTTGGTCTTGTTTGTTCATCTTATCAGAGATCGACCTCTCTTTGTACATCCCCAATGATCTCGAGTTTCTCCAGGTTTTCTTCCTTTCTTCTAGTAATGTGCCCAAAGAGCGAAATAATTATTTTCCACATGTTGTGGAAAGCACTTCGGATATTTTTAGTACGGAGATCCCGAAGAAGAGAGGCCAACTCGCTTTAATACTATTTAGTGTGTATCAGAAGCACAAAAAACTGGTTACTAAATTTTTACACAACAATGCAAATATTTTAATTATTCAAGGGTCAGACACAGTAATGACTGTAAATCACGT
Source organism: Agrypnia vestita (assembly GCA_016648135.1). Taxonomy (NCBI): domain Eukaryota; kingdom Metazoa; phylum Arthropoda; class Insecta; order Trichoptera; family Phryganeidae; genus Agrypnia; species Agrypnia vestita. The sequence goes on along the minus strand of JADDOH010024422.1, from coordinate 6,255 downwards.
AAAACGTACGGCTGTAACAAAGAGAATTCTTAGCGCAAAATACATTAATCTGTGAATAGACTCCATTATAAACATTCCTCCAACAAAGTTTATTTATCCGAGGAAACTTCTCAGAAAAGCTATTATTTTATCTACTACACACATCTTACTATGGACAGCAGGGCTGCCATTCACCGGGCTCAGTCGCTACGTATCTTATTAATTAAATAGCAGAAAACTATTGGTCGACGCCGATCGCACGTTGATAGGCCCTGCGGAAAGCGATACCGACCGTTTCGCGGCCACGGCTTGTGTTTCCTGAATTCTTAAAACAAATAAAAGAAAAGTTATGTCCATTCTCTCTTGTGGAATGACCAGTAAAAATTAATAATAAATTAAACCAAAATAACTTAAAATTACATCTTTATAATCCGTTTAAAGTGACGTACTTTTACTATATATATTTCGACCGCCACTTACGGCTGTGAGAACAGCGCTATCTAGAGTAGCGTCTTGATGATGTGATTAGTGATGGACATTATTATTATTGAATAGAGAATTATCATTTACCTTATTTTTATATTATCATTAGAGCCATCTGGTAGTGTTAGTGACGGACACTATTGCAGAAAAAGTTAAAGATACTTTTTGATTAATGATTAATACCAATGATATATGCGATATAGTAATGGATACACTCAAAAGTTTTAATTTTCATTAAACTGAAATATTGTAAAAATCTAATTCAGGTATTTTATTAAAAAAGAAAAAGTCAGTGTTTTTATTTTATTTAATAATAATTTAGAAATCATACTAATTTGAAAACGGAATGAGATCAACCATTGGATAGGAAGTTAAGTTACGGACGGTTATTCGACATTATTACTATCGGGGATTATTGGGCCGAGGCTACTATGCTTTTATAAATTTTATGTACACAGGTGCATCTCAATTTTTTAGGTACAAATATAGATAAAGATAAAGAACGCTGTAATTTGTTCATTTGGTTTCAACACAAATATATATATCTATATATCTATATATATTTTTTTTTTTTTTTTTTAAATTTGTTAATTTTTTTCAATGTAATGAATGTGCTGTGAAAGAATTAAATCCCTTTAAGGCATATTAACGGTTGTAATGGCATACTTACTAGGTGAAGCCTTGAAAATGGCACGTGTTACCTTGCCGAAGCGTCGTCCAAGTTTTCCTCAAGGAAGCCACTTACGCTTGATTTGCGGTTTCGTGAACTCTTCCATAGAATTCATGTTTCTTCTCGATCCGATCGCGTACTTTAAAGATGGTTTTCTTGAGAAAACTTAGGGCGAGCTTTTGGCACAGTAAGACGAGCCTTTGTCAAGGTTTTGACTTAATTTGCATTTTTTAATTTTTTATTATTTTTCGAAGTGGCTAGTCTTCTGACAGCGTCCTCCCCGTGTCTCTGGAGGGCCAAACTCTGGAGCCCAGTAGCAATATTAAATACTTTGGTCACATTATATGCGATAACTTATGTGACATTAAGGCTATCGAAAGACAGAGAAGAGCTATTAGTGTAAGGTCCAATATGCTAGCCAGGAAGTTCTCTAAATGCAGTAACAGTAAATAATTGAAAAGATACCTTTTCGTTACTTATTGCACAAATCTATACACAAGTGAGCTGTGGTGCCGACACACAATGCTGTCCTATAACTCTACGAAAGTGCAATACTAACTAATAAAAAAAAATATATTTTCTAATTTTTTAATTTTTTTTCTAATTTTACTTGATGTTAGGTCTTAATAGAATTAAAATCTCCAAAAAATGTCTAGAAATGACAACCTTGATAGGAGCATTTCGGTATTCTTAAATATTATTACCGTCACGGACAAGAGGATTTATGTCACTATATATATTTTTTATTGTATATAAATTTACAAGCTAAGTATCAGTAGACTTGCAAGACATGGGTGGGCAATTAAAAGGTTGTGCATTCTAGTATTTCTATAAAATAAATCAAAATTAAACATTAAAACCAATCAATTCCACCATTCCATACAAAACGTGTGTCAGTCGATAAAATTAAAATAAATATTCTAGGTTCGAATAAAAAATCAAATTCAATAGTTAAAAAACTTTAAAATGTAATTAATAAAAATGTTCTTTATATTTACCACTTGGTTATGGATCATTCTTGTGACTTTAATAAGGGTTACAAACTTTCGATACAAATTTTATAGATTTACAGAATTATATGGACTTTAACAAATTAGAAATTTTGGAAATAAAAAAAAGTGATTTTAGTAAATTGAATATTATATATAACCAGGTCCTTTTTACAAATAGTTATCTTTAGTATTAGTTATCTTTTAAATTTGTTTGCATGATAGTACTTAATTATTGTTTATTTCACATAATATAGGTATTTTGTTTCATATTTTTGTTGCCTATTCTTCGATTTTTGATTTTTAATTTGTCAGTATGCATTGTATCCTGACGAAGGGCCCATTGGACCTGAAACATGTTAAAAATTTCAATATATAAGTGGTGAAAACAAAGTACATTTTTATTAACTAACTAACTAACTAACTTACCATCACGCCGTTTCCCCGTAGGGGTAGGCAGAGAGGATAGTAATTATATTAATAATGTCACCACAAAATGATTTTGCTCGTTTGAAGAAGAAATGAATAAATTAGTTACTTTTAGTTTTTCGCACTGATTGAAGGAATAGCAGACCTACATTTCGTACAAAAGGGGGATTTATAAAAAGATGTGCACGTATACAGGATGTAACAGAGCTAGTCTACAATATTACATAGGTAGATTTATGCCTTAATTACGAGTAGAAAATGTTCAGGAAACAACGCCGTAATATCAATAGTAATGGAGATACACGACATCAGAATTTAACTTTTTCGACTCGTAATTTAGGCAGGAATCTAACTGTTAAGTACCGTTGACTAGCTCTGTAATACGTGGTAATACCATGCATGCGCACACGATGACTACACCGGATAAATTGTCTTCTTAGTGCAGTATATCCCTGTCCAATCGATGTGATCTTCAAGCCTATTTCACACAAAGCTTTAAAATTCAAATCTAGGTTATTTCTCCCATCTTTCTATAATTATCAATTATTATAATGAGATACCATCCAGAAACGGTAACCTAGATATTCTTCATGACTCAGTAAAGAAATGTTTACGTTTACGAAACGAAATACCTAGTCTAAAAAAACGAAAGCGAAACATAAGTACATTTAGTTGACGATCGTTCAAGCAAGCGCTCAGACAAGACAAATCGCACAGTATTCAGTCGCACCGAGGACAGACACATATTGCATGATACACGCCGTTGGCCTTGGAGCTCACTCCGCACTTGCTCGGTGTTACTGTATCACGTAACTTATTAATTTATAAGGAACACAATTTTTAATTTTATTTGTTGATTTTATACACTCTTAATTTTGTTTGAATAACATAAATAGGAATTTGTAAACAAGTTAGCTTTATAATTTTTATAAAAAAATATATTTTACACTCTAATGTCACACTATAAATATCTTTTAGTTAATAGCGACCTCTTGGCGGTTTGTTTGTTAAAAATAAAAATACACTAATATTTCACGCGGCATTCAATTCTAACATTTACAAAGGGGACCACCATTACATTATTACTAAAAATATTGATATATATATATCTATATATCTTCATATATATATATATATATATATATATCTATATCGATATATATATATATATGTATTATATATTATATATATATATAGATAACACTCTGACGATGAAAAGGTATTTCCGAAACATGTAGGTGTAATAAATCAAATAATATTAGTAGATTAATACAAATAATACAATCAATACTTTTAAAAATGTCAATCTACAATGTTGCTGAATCAGTTGGAAAAAAAATTATTACTATAGTTCGTAATTGAAAAATCATTAAGTTTTCATTTGCGAAATTTATAAAAAAGGCTAATGCGAGTACCAGATGAAACGCTTAGACTTTATACTTAATAATCATCACATCAATGAAACCAGCATGAATATGAGATTTACATATTCTACGATACATTGTTCAGATAAAAAACATTTATATGTTTTTCCTTTTTTAAGAAACTATGCAAAAGTGTTTTTAAGTTCCACGTCACCTAAATATTCTATTCTATTCTATTCTATTCAGATCTAGGTCGCCTGTCTGCAGGTTCATAGTGAACATAATTAAATTACATTAAATGCAATAAAAACTCTATCGACATTATGGACATACAATAGTTAAATAAAAAATAACAAAGCAACTCTGCGGTTACATTTTTTAATTGTCATGCAATTATGTAGTAAAGAAATTATTAAAAAAACACGACATTAGAGTACTACGTTTGTACATGTAAGTACCATTACAGTGTGTAGTGGTATTTACATGCTAGTGTAGTGCTTGTCCTGACGAAAAGTCGGGTACGTCTCGAAACCGGTAGACTATAAATCTCCGTAAATGGTTATATACTAACATAACTAGCATTTTGTTAAAATGTTTAACGACAAAGTTAATGCTTTAAGAATTAAAAATATTAATAACATTAATAAAATTATATATAAATAAAAAAAATTTAAGAGTGTCTTAATACTACTTTCAATTTAATGACTATAGATAAGCCATATTAATTAATTAATAAGCGACACTTCTTTATTTCTGTCGCACGGTTTGGAGTCGACATACTAGTGTGTAAGGATTCTGGTAATTTTATATATTTATATTATAAATATATATAAAACAGAAGCGTGGTAACGATATATTCCTGTGTCTTCTTCCAGTTAATGCCAGATTAGATTAGACACCAAACGTGTGTACAATGATCATATTTAGTGTGAATGCCCTATTAAAAGCTTCAACAATCGAAGTTTGGGCACACGACCCTCTTAGCCCAATGGACATGACGCTGGCTTCTCATACCGAGGGTTCCGGGTTCGTTTCCCGATGAGGTCACAATATATCTATGTGATTTACTCAAGCGTGGGTATTTTGTGATGTGTTTCGTTTCTGTAATTGACCTGTTGAAGCGTACAATTTTAAAAAAAGATGTATGCGTATTGTTGAAGCAAAAGAAGTGTACCAGGATAGATGAGTATGGCGTTCTATCGGGAAACGGCGTAATGGTTAATTATATAGTTGTGATAATATCACAATAGATATTATCTCATACAAATTTACACATCGTCTGTGATTATACTATAATTTATCATAACGATTGACGTTATTCACTAAAATTCACAAGATTTTGATATGATTTTCATAAGTAATTTATAAAAATACCTAATAACAATATTATATTTTTTATTATTTTACTAAAACAGTATTATTAAAACGGTAATTAGCCATGAAGCATCTTCCGGTGTTTTATTAATCTTCGAGACATGGATGCGGCAGTCATACCCGGAGATACATTTTAATAACTTTAACAACTCTTGAAGTAAATGATTTGTCTTCAAGTTTGTGTTTACTGGGGTATTATGCCGTGTTGTTACGACCTTTCGGATCCCATTGCAGGGTCCATCATCAGGGCTGATGTGTTGTCTTGAATGTTGGTGTTGTGGTTAAGTATCGGCTTGCAATACCGTGCCGAAGTCATGATGTGTTTGTATTGTGTTGTATGTATGATTCATCTGTTGTCTGATCACTATCTCTGCGGAGTCTGCGACGAGAATGACTTTGAAGCGCCGGATACCAAGATGTTTGTAATTTGAGACCATCATCTCTATTAATGTTTATCGGATGCTTGTAGATTTCTAGTGCTTCCTTGATAAGACGCGCATGGTGACTCTTAGGCTTTCCAAGGATTTTCGGTTCGAATGCAAAATGATGGCCGGTATCCAGAAAATGCTCAGCCAGTGCTGATTTTTCTGGATGACCGAGTTTGCATGCCCGTTTGTGCTCGTTGACCCTTTTGGAAATGGTACGCGCCGTTTGCCCCACGTATACTTTATCGCAGTCTTGACAATCGAGTCTATACACACCGTCCGTTTCTAAGCGATCTCGATCCTTTGCTGATCTCAACATATCTTTAATTTTGAAGTTGGCACCAAAAACTGTCTTAATGTCTCGTTTCTTGAGAGCTCTGGCAATTCTGTCTGTAACACTTTGGACCAAAGGCAGAAAGGCGATGCCTTTGCACTCAGGTTCTGTATGTTTTGCAGGGCGAACAGACCTCGTACTTCTGACGCGTTGTATCTGTCGCTTCTGGTAACCATTGCCTTCCAGTGCGTCGATGAGTGTTATCATT
>JADDOH010024421.1:0-120272 GCA_016648135.1 Agrypnia vestita | reverse complement strand
TGAGTGTTAGGTAGTAATTGTGGGAACTATGCCTATAGGTAGCGACAAGGCTAGCCACCTGTCATGCCGCAGTCCCCACGGTGGCGCAAAGCGGAGGATAGAATGCCGGATTGGTGTGTGGAATATTAGAGGAGGAATGGAAAGGAAGATGAATGAAATGTGTGAGAGCATGAGGAGTAAATGTTTAGATGTACTATGTATAAGTGAGAGTATGAAGAAAGGAAGTGGAGAGATGGAATACAATGGTCTGCTCGTACTGTGGTCGGGAGTCCCAGAGGCAGACCGAGCATGCCAGGGTGTTGCAACGCTGCTTTCTGAGCGAATGGTCGAATGTATGAAAGAATATGGGTTCATTAGTGCCAGGCTCATGTGGATCCGTTTCAAAATTGGGATCACTGGGGTATTTCTTATTGTAGGTTATGCCCCTGTAAACTCAGATAAAGACGAAGTGAAAGATGAGTTTTGGACGAGTGTAAGAGATGTCATAGACATGAAAAGCGACAGCGAAAGATTGATTTTGGCTGGAGATTTGAATGGGTGGGTTGGAACTCGAAGAGATGGCTTCGAGTCTGCGCTTGGTATATTTGGGGATGGAAGGACGAATGGAAATGGCGATAGTTTGCTTGAAGTATGTTTGGAGTGGAACCTTTTTGTATCCAATACTTTTTTTGAACACAAAGGAATCCACCAATATACGTGGGAAAGAGGAAATGAAAAGTCAATGATTGATTTCGTTGTAATTGACTCTAGATTGAGGTCCGCCACTGTTGACACCAGAGTATTTCGAGGCGCTGAAATTGAAACGGATCACTTTCTTGTAGTATCAAGAGTGAATCTGTTTCATGGGTGGCGATCTAAGAAGAAAACAGTGGTAGCCCCGACTAGGGTCAAAATCGAAAGATTGCAAGAGAAGGATACCAGGGAAAAGTTTGAAAGGAAAACCGCTGAAAGGTTAAATGAGAAATGTATGGAAGAGCTCAATATTGATAGTGTATGGGAACACATCAAAAAGAGCCTGTATGAGTCAGCCAAGGAAGTGTGCAGTGTGACCGTCCAAGGAAGGAAGAAAGGAGATGCATGGTGGGATGACGAGATTAGAGATCTTATAAATGAGAAGAAAAAAGCGTGGTGTAACCTCTTGGCATCAAAGAATGGAGATGTGAATGGATATACGCTAGCAAAGGATTTATATATTGTATGTAAGAAAAAGGTAACGCACGGAGTGAAAGAAAGAAAGGAGCGTTTGAGGAAGGACGAGGGTCTTAAATTGACTCAGAACTTCCAAGAGAATATCAAGATCTTTTGGAAGGAAGTTAAAAAGTCTCGAAGTGGTACGAAAAGAGGTTGTGTGAATGCTATTCTGTCAAAGAATGGAAAGATGCTTAGAAACGAGAATGAAATAAAAGATAGATGGAAGGAATTTTTTGAAGAAATGTATGAGAGTAATGGGAATGTGAGTGAGGACTCCTTTGAGGCGTCCAACGGAATTATGAATAGTGACGACAGTGTGAATGAAATAACTGTGGAAGAAATTAAAAGAGCATTGAAGCACATGAAGAATGGCAAGGCTGTGGGTTATGACAATGTTGCTGCCGAGTACATTAAGGGTGGTGGTCCAGTAATACTCACGTGGCTTCATAGACTCTTCAACCAATGTTTAGAGGGCAGCTACACTCCTAAGGATTGGAGAAGAGCTGTTATCATGCCTCTATACAAAGGAAAAGGGTCGCGAATGGACTGCGCGAATTATAGGGCCATTAGCCTATTGAGCTCTGTTGGCAAACTGTATGCGAGAATTTTGATAGAAAGAGTGAGGTTGACAACGAAAGAAAAAGTGTGGGATGTACAAGGAGCCTTCATGAGTGGAAGAGGATGCATGGACCAGATTTTCTCACTGCGCCAGATGAACGAAAAGTTTTTGGCAAAGAACCAAAAACTTTTTTGTGCCTTTGTGGATCTCCAAAAAGCGTATGACAGAGTGATAAGACGAAAGTTATGGAAGGTTTTGTCTGAATATAGGGTGAAGAGTAAACTCATACAGGCAATTGCATCCCTGTACGAAGGAAGTAGTGCTTGCGTGAGAATTAATGGGACATTCACATCATGGTTTGATATTACAAAAGGTGTCAAACAGGGATGCGTAATGTCACCATGGCTTTTCAACCTGTATAGGGATAATTGTATGAAAGAACTGAAGGATCTAGAAGTTGGAGCGAAAATGGACGGACTCACCATATCCTGTCTGCTATACGCAGACGATGCAGTATTAGTGGCTAACAGTGAAGCTGATCTGCAGTGCTTGGTATCCAGGATGTCCGATGTATGAATGCAGAGTGAACTTCTGATGAATGTCAGCAAATCGAAAGTGATGGTATTCGAGAGAGACGAAAGAGTGACTAAGTGTGATGTAATTATAAACAACGAATGCTTAGAACAAGTGAACGAGTTTGTGTATTTGGGAAGTATGTTTAGTAGAGACGGCAAGGCTGAGAATGATATCGAAAGGAGAGTAACTGCGGGAAACAAAGTTAATGGTGCACTTAATGCAATTATGGCCAATAAGAATCTGTCAAAAGAAGCAAGACTAGCGGTACATAATGGCGTTCTAGTGCCAACCCTTATGTATGGAAGTGAAGCCTGGAATTGGCAAAAGAGGAATGAAAGTAGACTGAATGCGGTTGAAATGCGGTCACTAAGACGCTTGTGTGGAAAATCTTTGGTCGATAGAGTGAGGAATGAACAAATTAGAAGTGAATGCAATGCTGGCTGTAGTGTGGTAGATAGAATAAAGAAAGGAGTGCTGAGATGGTTTGGTCATGTGGAACGTATGAACGAGGAAAGGATGGTTAAGAAAATATATGAGGCGAATGTTGAAGGCAACAGGAATAGAGGGCGTCCGCGAAAGACCTGGCACGATCAGGTACTACAAGTATTTGAGGATGGCCCTGTTAAAAGCCGCAACAATCGTAGAACGTGTATGAGAAGATGTATGAATGTGGCCGAAGCAAAAGTGGTGTGCCAGGATAGAAGAGTGTGGCGTTCAATCCTCTCTGCCTACCCCTGCAGGGAAACGGCGTGATGGTTAGTTAGTTAGTTAGTTAGTTTAATTTTATATTCACTTTTATTTAAATTATGCTAGCTAGAAAGAAAAATGCTAAAACAAATTTATTTATTTTATTGTTTATATGATAGAAACTACAAGTAAAAAATAATGCACACTAAGAAGTAGTTTTTTTTTATATACATACCCAGAAAAAAAATGTAACACTGGACACAAATTAAATTTAAACAATAATCTCGAACTCGCACTATTTCGTAATTTATCTATCAACACGTTATTATCGCTTGTTAATTCTTCCCAGAAAACTTCTTTCAACTATCGCAGTAAAGCGAACGACAAAATATATAAAAAAGTAAGTACTTACTTTACACGTGCGCTGGCCACATCGATACGCTACGGTATATCGCTAATATCACGTCGGTTCAAATGTCAAAATAAACATGAGAAGCACGTTAGTTTTTCGAATCTTCGAGAACATTATTTACATTTCTAGTATGTGGAGTTGGTCCCGGCACTTTCAAACAGTTTCTGACGTCTCCCGAATGTTGTAGACAATCCCAGAGTGCTATATAGCGTTCTAGAACATTCCATAATGTTGTTACAGCGTGACATATTACAAGGATGTTCTCAGGTTTTCACGGCCGTTTTCACATCAGCCCTGATGTGAAAAAATGGGATCCGAAACTTCGGCCAGAGAGGTCACATTTACACGGCAAAATATCCCGTAAATCTATACATAGAAGATATTATAAGGGGTTCGGACAGTGTTCAGTTCCTTCTGTTTAGCATTTCTTTAAAATATTGTCACCTACATATTATTATATAAAATATTGGCATCCTATATTTCTTTAAGACATAAATTATATTTCAGTCTTCATGCAGTTAGTTTGTTTGCGCGCGTAGTCAAGCGGCCATTTGGGACACTGAAATTAACGGGTTCAAGAAAACTTTGGATGCTCATTATACTGAGAGGCACACGATACAGATTCATCAGCAATAGCTGCCTGCCTGTCAAGTAATGCCTGCACGTCAAAAGGTATTATCACAAGAAGGCTGTATCATCTGTTGCATCAACTATCATATTGTCAATTAAAATATTATTTTTTAATTTCGATTTGCAGTCTGCATTCCTTTGCGAATGAAAAATATTGTTCTAAGAAGTGCACTTAACGTAATAGAATGATTTGTGATACTAATATGACCTTTTCTATTTGTTTCAGGTAAGTGAACAACATTTAAATTACGTCATTTGCGTAGTATCCTGTAATTGTCGGATGAGATACAAGGTAAGGCAGATTGATAAAACACATTTATTTTAACGAATAAGCTTTGTCTTACATTCCACCATCTCATATACCGCCATTTTTTCACAATAAATCTTGCAAATCAATCAATTAAATATCAAAGTATTTCATTTGTTGATGAAACTTAAGAAAAAACGAAAAAACGCCTGCAATTCTTGTGTCCAGTGCCGAAAATTTTTTTTTTTTATATAAATTGCATAGAGAAGAAATGTGAGCGTCATAGCATTTCTATTCAAAATTATTAACAGCATGTTTGACTGTCCTGAACTATGTAATTCAAAGCAGAAATATCACATGACAGAAAAAAATAGAGCTAGTATGTAAAATAAATTAAGAATATAAATTTGCATTGTTAATATTTGTTAACGATAAATTGTGTTATTAACTAAATATATAAAATAATTAAGATAAATTAAAGGAGTCTCATAGAGGCAAAGCTTCTTATATAGGAAACGTGTATAGAAGTCTTTGAAGGGTGGCCCAGGGATGATGACTTGTATGAATCGGCTTAAGTGGTCACTTTATACAATGTAATATTCACCAGTTCCAATCAGCTAGGAAATCTATGCGTGCTATGTTTTAGGGAGGGTTATAGATGTCTCTAGCATTATCCATTCGAATACATGAAAGAAACTGATTTTGAATATATTATACAACTCCCAAAAATTTGATAATGTCTGGATGCTTTTATCTTGGAATTGGTGATCCATACGTAGTGTAACTTAAACCAGCTCGTACAGGTCATAAACCCTGGGACACCCTATAAATACTTCAGTACACGTTTTCCATATTTTAACAAGCCTGAACAACCGTCAAGTTTGCATGCGAAGATGTATGAATGTAGACGAAGCGAAAGTTGTATGTCCGGACAGAAGAGTATGGCGCTCTATCCTCTCTGCCTACCCCCATGGGGAAACGGCGTGATGGTAAGTTAGTTAGTTAGTTAGTTAGTTATATTTCGTCTCTGTGAGACTTCTATAATTTATCATAATTAATAATTATCCTTCTGTAGACAAAATCCAGTAATTGTATTTTCAGAACATACACATAAAACTATTATTATAAATAAAGAAATATAAATACAAAAACGTGGAAAAGAAGAGACTAGAGAATAACTTTTTGCTTTTAAGCGACTTTTTTGGCTATTAAACCAATTGCAATATCTATAGTTAAAATGTTGGCTACGGATATTCGTGGACGTCACGACCGGGAGCCATGATATACAAACATATTTCCCCGGATACTTAATTCTTATTGAAAAATCGAAAACAAACATAAAATACGACGTCCTGTCTTTTTGTTTGACGATCAAATGGCTATTTTAAAATACCATAGACGTTGACGGAAATGACGTGGCATGCTGAAAATATTTGATTACATTTTCTAAAGAAACGCATAGTAAGCGCGAATCGATGTAATTTCCGCCTCCTAAATCAGATAAAATCCAGACTAATGTCCACAAATATTAAAATACTAGTTGTAACCCATCAAAAATGATGGAAGTTTGTTCGCGTCTTTGCTGAGCCCTAGTATGTATTCATAGTATATTTTTGATGCTCCATGGAGAGTCGGCGATAGCACCACGCGTTGAGCGGGCGGTTCGGGTTTGCTGGCCTCGGGCTTCAAGCCTCATCTCCAGCCGTTTAATTATTTTATTTTAACCATGAATTCGAATGAAATAACAGACGTCAAATAAAGTTACGGGGACGGACAGACAGACGGACGGATGAACGGGCGACAGACAGCGAAATTATTATGTTTGATATGTGTACGAAATGCTCATCAGACCAGTTCTTACGCACGCAGCTGATATAAAGGTACTTACTGACTGAGAGGAACTGGCGAGCACTGAATGTTTTTAAAAGGAATTTTTTGAACCGGTATGAAATAATGGACTTTGACGCAGGCGCTATAGCAATGAGGCTTTAAGGACCTATGCGTCATAAAGTTGGGAAAATTATGATAGTTGGTCATATGGTGAGAATGACTGAAAAATATTGGATTCCCTACTTACATGACCAATAATAAGCCATGGAGTGATAAAAGTATACAAGGTATCTATCTGGCTCAAGCTGAGATCAGTCGTGGAAGACTCTTTAAGAGGCCAAGACCCACCAGGGGTTGGAGAGCCAACAGTGTTGTTGCTGATGTTTCTAAAGATATATTGAGCAACAGGCAAGTCCAATCCGTCTCCTTGTCTCACGCCGTGGAGGGCTTCAATGGGCTTAGGACAGAACACTGCCCACGATGTATCTGCACATTAGTGGGGGTATTATTAGTTCATCTAGATTGATTAGCCTGTGCGGTATTGGGAAATTATCTATTGCAATGTACAGTGCGGTCCAATTTACGATATCATGAGTTGATGAGTTTCAGCATACAGGTATCAACTATTTAAACAAAATTCGTTAAGAATTTGATTAAAAAATCACAGTGAGTTTTAATTAAATGTCGGGAACGAAATAAAGTACTACAACGTAATTACAAACTTTTATTGAACACAAATCACTGCACACAAACTATAGCTGAAACACTTCCGTATTTCACACAAGAATATTTCACATGTCTCTGGTATATTTTATTCATTTATTTATTTGGTCATCCAACAGGATGACATAATAAGAAGGAATATAAGAAAAAATAGTTATATGCCTCCCAAAATTACAGGACGACCCAGATAAGACAATGACAATTTGACACTTTTAATTTAACATGAACATTAAAATATTAATTTAACAAACATCAATAAAACTCGGAAATAGTAAGGAGGAAAAGTGAAAGTATACAATAATAATTTGTAATACGTATAATGTATATAATGCACATTGTCAGGGAGAGTGACGATTTTCCAGTATCTATCTCACCATACGATGATTCTCTTCGTATTTGGTATTAAAATTATCTATTGAATTCAAAAGGTTATTATAGTTTGAGCATATACGTGGGATGGTAGAGGATTTCCTATTATTGGCGTGATAGGTTGAAAAGGAAAAGAGGTAACTCTGTCTGGTAGATCTGAATGGGACGTGAAAGAATAGCAAGCTAGTGAATTCGAGAGATTTATATTCGTCGCCTAGAATATTCCGTCTATGGAACACGGATTCACGGATTCGCTTATCTATAGCTATCAAACAAAATACTATTTATTCTCAGCGTGATCCCGTCACAATTTACATAGAGAACGTGTATTCTCGAATGTTGATCTGTTACATCCTGTATCGTGTATCCTGTAGTTAGATCCTTTTTTCTTTTTCTGAAAGTGGTAACTTGGTTTCAACATCGCCTCTTCGCTTATCCAATTTGGAATCTGCTGGAGTTGCCTTTTTGACTTCTAAAATACTTCCCCGAAAGCAGGGCAGGTGTTTGAGACACGTTCCGATGTTTGCAAATGTATTCACTTACACGAAGATGGTGTTTTAAGCCCCATGTGTACATCAAACATGCACTCCGACCGTGGCAAATTTGATTTTGTGTTTATTTTTACTCCGTTGCTTTCTTTAGAGGAGGATGCAAATTTCTGTGGATGTTGAGGTTATTGATCTATCATCAAGTTTTGTCGTATCCGTTATTAGTCGGTAAAAAAGTCTGCGGCTCGAGTAAGCAGTTTGAACGAGTCGGTAAAGAAGGTTACGACTTTCCATAAGGATTTTACACATCAAAAATTTCAAAATAATTTATTTATTTATACTTGCAGAGAAAATTTTAAAATCGTGTGAAATAAACCGAAAACGTATTTTCGAACCAAAAAAGTAAGTAGATACCATTAAGTATACATGTGGATATATGTCGCATCAAACATCCTTATATTTGAAAAATATATCATCAGGACCCTCAATGGGATAAGAAACATCGACCATCGACATTCTATTTACACGAAAAAATATCCGAGAAAACTACACATAAGATTCTAAACGGCCGTGAAAAGCGATTTAATAACAGGTATTATTAAATCGCTTCATTTTGGATAAAATTCTTTGACAACCAATTTTTTTTATCATAATCAATAAAATATATGTTATAATTTTTTTTTTCTTAACTAAAGTTATTTAGAGATATTTTAAATCTAAATTCAACATAATTCTAATTTATCGAATTTGACATTTTTTCCGTCACCTTATATCGGAGTAGAATCTGCCGAATAAAATTAATAAATTTGAAATCGGAAAATTTTTTCATTCCCACTTCTTGTTACCCGTTTTCATCGTCGCATTCACGAAATTATTCCCATAAACCGAGCGTTAAGATGTTACACATCGATAAATAAACTTCACTTTATTTTGTTTATGCAACATATTTATTATATTATGTTCAGGTATTTTCTGTGTTATTCTTATATGAAATGCCTAAGTATAAGATATTACGCAACGCAATATATTAAGGCATTTCCAACTAGGCTATACGTGATAACGTTAAATTAAGTTTGTAAAACAACAAGTAAAATATAACTTTGGTTTATACGACTTCGCGACGGTGAACTTAAAGACTAAGAGCCAGCGACCACCAGACTTACGTTATGATATTAAACCAGAAATATATTATATACTTTTAAATTTTTTATTAATTTAAATTTATTAGATATTTTACAATCAACAAACATCCTGCTAACTATGCACTATGCGTTAATTATCAGCAGGTTTTTTCTATTGCTAATGAATATACCTACATTCATTCAGGCCGTTTCTCTGTAATATTTTGTAGCATTGAGTCATTCTCGAGTTCCTTGGTCTTCCTCTAGATGACGTCAATGAAGCTCCATAGACGTTTCCTGCTTCACTATGTAGTCTGATGGTCTCCATCTTAAGTGCCTATACCATCTCTACTGTCGTTCCTCCAGCTGACTATTTACGTCCGTGATGCCCAGGCTACCACGAATGCGTTAACTTTTAATCCTATATTTTGGTGTTACTCCTACCGACCATCTAAGCATTCGCAGAGTTGCTAAGAGTAGGATTTGTTAATAATGAGTTACAAATCTGAATTTTATATATCCTATTCAGGCCACTAATTAGCAATATTGCCTGATATTGTTTTGTACCTGTATTACCTGTTATCTGCCAAAAATCCCCTGAACTCAAATGTCATAATATCTAAACATTCTTACCTACTACAGTGTATGTAGTGTATTTAAACGTTTTACTTGTTTTGTACCTATATTACCTGTTATCTGCCAAAATCCCCTGAACTCAAATGTCCACTAATTAGCAATATTGCCTGATATTTTATTTGCCTGCTATGCCTGATATTGTTTTGTACCTGTATTACCTGTTATCTGCCAAAATCCCCTGAACTCAAATGTCATAATATCCAAAACTTCTTACCTACTACAGTGTACGTAGTGTATTTAAACGGTTTACTTGTTTTGTACCTGTTTTACCTGTTATCTGCCAAAATCCCCTGAACTCAAATGTCATAATATCCAAACCTTCTTACCTACTACATCTACATAGAATATTTCAGGTTTGATACTTTAACGTAAGTCTGACGGTCGCTGTCTCCTTCGCAATTAGTAGTTGACTAAATATGTCTAAATATTTACTGGAAGAGAGCAAGTGTAATATCTTTCTGATCTATTCCATTATATTCTTGCACAGTCTACCAGTCTCTGCCACGGGGAAGCAGACAGGTACCCACGGTAGTAATATATCGCATCGGTATCTATGGACAATAATTCCGTCACGTTTCCAATACATTACACTGCTTTGTACCCAATGGCTCCGTCCAATCCAGTGCGCTTCACTGCATACCGCGTTAGGTACATGGCTTGATAAGCACAGCGTTATTCTATGTACGGAAGCAGCGCTTTCGGGTGCTACAGGGTGGTTAACAAGAACCTTCCAAACATTCACCAATATATTTGTAATATGGGGGAAGGATCCAAACTGAATTTCTCCTAAAATATTAAGTAAATATTTTTAATTAATGCTTGGGTAGTATTAAAAAATATATCAAAAAATATTTAATGTACTTAGTTTGCCAAGGCGAAAAAAATTATGCACAAAATTGAATTTATGCACGAAATGATCAATTCTCTAATTGACAATGATCTTCTCTCTAAAGTACGTCTTTAAATTCCATTGTCAAGGCGTTCAAAATATATATTCTATTACGATAATATGCAAATAAACTACCACATATACACATCACATGTAAATTTTGTAAGTTTGGATGCAGGAGGTAATCTCCGAAACTACTAATCCGATTTCAAAAATTCTTTCACCACTATTTAGAATCTATATTTCAGGGTGGATATAAGCTATAGGTTATTCCGTTTAAATAAAAGGACTTTTCGTGGCGACCTATTTTACAACTAAAATCGACGAAAAATGGTCCAGCGATGGTTTTTTACTAACGCTGCCTTAACTAACGGCAAGAGATATTATAGTTTCTATGGAGAAATTGTAGAACACAAAAAGTTCTGTGAAAAAGTCCACGATAAAATATATCTTTATGTTAAGGTTAATACAGAAATTGATTAAATATGACTAAAAGTTACTAAACACCTACGCGTGTGAAACCGCGCGGGTAATTTTCTATACAAATCTATATCGTTTGACCGATTTGATTAAAATTTTTTGACTTTCCAAAACAATGGAACCTTTGTGTCCGACCACAAATGCAACGCCGGGTACGAACAGATAGTAATTAAATAAAAATTCATACCAAATATAGATAATCGCCAACAAAATTCTTTAAACATTAGGTATAGTTAGGTTACAAAAATTTTGAGACAAAAATCACAGATCATGCTGTTTTCAGATACTTAATCCCCGTTAGCGACAGTGAATCAGTGATATCAGCGATTATCTCACTGGTCGAGATTTTGAGCTCGTCGCTAGTACGCAATCCATTTGTTTTATTTACTTATTTAATAATAGAGGTTCCACGCCTGTTTTATCGGCGGGGTGCGTGGTTATTCAGACCCCAAAAGAGCGCGGGTTATGAGAGAGAAAATACTAATTTTATAAAATGTTCCGCGTGAATTGCCCGCTTTTTGACGGCCCTGTGGCTTACACGACAGATGACGACTTTGAAATGTTGGAGTTGGCAAACATTCCGTCGCGCGGTTCTACTGAGCTGACTCCACAGCCATTTTGCCGTATGTTAAATTTATATATTATATACACAGCGCTAGGTGTGAAGCCCTTGGATTGCAGTACGGATTACCGTGTTGTGTAATCTAATAATTTATCATTTTATTGTGCTGTGATGGCAACACTAGAAGATTGTAATTACATTAGACAAGTCGTTATTTTAATTCACACTAAATTTAACTTTGTATCTTATCACTACTATACAGGGTTATTTGGAAAACATTAATAACCTCGCAGGACTATATTCCTGCCATGATTATGAGTCGAAAATGTTCAAGCTATCATGACCTAATATCAATAGTTATTGAGATATGCAACATCAAGGTTTGCATTTTTTTTTCTATATTTCTGGCTTATTTTTTGTAAAACGTTTTACTATCATTACAGTAACTTGTATCAATTACGAAAAATTCATTCGTTTCAATACAAGTTAAATAAAATGATTAAAACTCTGAAAAAAATCCGAATGGAATGTTTTCCAATTGGAATTCGACGGTTTTTATTTTTTTATTTGGCTTGTATTAAAGGGAATAAATTTTTCATGTTTAATATAAGTCACTATAATGATAGTCCACGTTTTACAAAAAAATAGTTAGTAATATAGAAAAAAAATACAAACTTTGATGTCGCATATCTCCTTAACTATTGATATTAGGTCATAATGGCTTGAACATTTTCGACTCACAATCATGGCAGGAGTATAGTCCTACATAGTTATCATGTTTTCCAAATAACCCTGTAGATTCGAGTGTGAGAATTCCTTTCATCATCGGGCGTAATTTATAAGTAAACTAAATACAGAAAATCCATCACCTTATTCGACTAATGTAGCGGTTTGTGAAGTAGGTATTGAGGAAGATCTTTTTTGTCTTTAATGGAAAAAGAAATTGAAAAATGGAGACATCTATTGGAATGTGATGCCGTTATTAAATGTTTTCTTAGAATTAAACTTTTTTTTAAATTTAGAAGGTTTCTAAACAACTAAACATTATTAGTCCTTAACGACGAACGAATATGTTGAATAGTTTTAATCTACGATTATCGAAAGAATGCCTGATATTAATTGTGGTTGGTGAATTCTGACAAGTTATTGTTCCGCAAACAACGGCTCAAAATAAATTTAACTTTTATTGAATAAACAAAAAGTCATTGCACACAACTTTAACTGGAACACTGTTCCTTTTATTTCCACACATATTTCCCACAAGTCCCTCGTTTTTGGAACGTTTTCGTTTTCTAGAATATTTGCCTATCCTTGGAACACTGATGCACATTGGTAGGTACTCTGGTACTTAAATCGCTGATCTTCTATGATCGCTCGCATTTGCCGGCTGTCAAACAAAATTCTGTGCGGGCAATGTCGGTACTGCTTATGTAAATACTAAATTTTTGGAATTTTCCCGTACCGACATAGTCGGGCATTCGACAAACTTTCAGGGTTTTCCAAAATATTATTAAAATGATTCAAACCAGAAATCATTTGATAGTATGCACCAGTTTCAATGAATTGAGAATGGATGTAACATTTTTTAACATTGTTACAGCTGTGCCTCCTAGCGGAAGAAGTAATTAATTAATTTACGCGTTTTGTCAACTTCTGGATGCCGTGGTTCAGAACTGTAATACCGATCGAAATGAAACAAGTTACGTTAGAAAACCTTTTTAAAAGTTGAATTAATTCACATATTTTTTGGCTCAGATTAAAAACGGTATTTTTTTTTTTACCCCCTTTCTTTTAACTTGTGGCGTCTGGTTGCTTATCTGACGAAAAATCTTCGGAACGATTTTTAACCCTTTTTCCGTGATCAAATCGAGCTGAAACTTTGCAAGCAGACTCGTGGCGACGATCAAAAAGATCTATCAGATTTTCGTTAAAAAAATTAATAATTATAGTATAATTTTGGATTTTTCAAATTTTTAATGGTTTCTTCATACAACTTACTCAGTTGTATGAAGAGACTGCGACGCATCTGGTAGACATTAAAACTGATTATAGTATAATTTTGGATTTTTGGAAATTTTTTATTACTCCCTTTCGTAGCGTCGCCCGACCGAAGCCCAACGCGTAGGTTAAGCGCCAAACCAGTTTTTATGTTTTTTTTTTTTTTTTTCTGTCCCAAAATGCCTGACGAGCGGCCTCTGCCAGCGAACAGCTTGAAACGGCGCCGTAACAAAGTTGAAAGCTATGACGGGCCGGCGATTTATGAGAATTTTTTTATGTTCCAGCCCTGGACGGACGCTTTTTGAATTTGCTATGGAACATTTTTCGGCTTTATCTGTCATTATAAATTTCGGCGAGTTTGCGCGGCTAGTCAGTTGTTTGTTTGATACACCATTTCGAAAATATTTCATGCGTGGTACAAAAGATTTTTTATTTTGCCCGCGAGACCCGTGTTTGGTTTTGTGCTGGAGAGGGTGGGACGGTAAACAGAGGTCTTCCGGAAGGAAACGGTTTGTATGAGTCTGAAAAACAGTCGGTTTGTAAGAAGGGTTAAAAAATCTTTCTCCACCCTTCTTCGTCTCTCCTTAATGTCAGTATAACCTCAATCAGATGAGAGATGAAACGTAACTTATCCACACTGAAACTTAACGAAGAACTGAAATCAAATGCCCATAAAAAAGTAACCCATAAAAACCAAGTTTTCATTAAACTCCCTTTTTTTGTAAAACATAACAAAAATTAAAGACGAATTAAAACATATAACATAACACTAAACTTACAGTAATTTAATATATTTCTAAAATGTCAGATGTTTTGAGCTTTGATAAGACACTTCATGCTTTGAAGATTAAATTCTAAAAACATTTGTCAGTCAATTTAGATTTTCGACATTCGTAGAGAAGTATCAATTATGTATACCGACGAAGTAATTCAAATTTAGAAAATATGCCGCGACGTTATCGGGCCGCCGTTGCTAGTAATCAAACTTTGGTAATGATTCCAATTTGAAAAAACATTAAAATTTCTAAAAATCCGATATTATACTAGAATTATTAATTTTTTTAACGAAAATTTGATAGATCATCTTGATCCTCGCCACGAGTCTGCTTGCAAAGTTTCAGCTCGTTTGGATCACGGGAAAGGGGTCAAAAATCAATCCAAAGTTTTTACGACGGCAAGCCGGCAAGCATGCAAGCAGACGCCACGAGTTAATATAAAGGGAGTAAAAATACACAAAAATTGTAACTTTAGGTATGTTCCACGTTTAAATATAGTAGCCGCAGAATCTATGTAGATT
The DNA here is from genome assembly GCA_016648135.1 of Agrypnia vestita. Classification (NCBI taxonomy): domain Eukaryota; kingdom Metazoa; phylum Arthropoda; class Insecta; order Trichoptera; family Phryganeidae; genus Agrypnia; species Agrypnia vestita. The sequence goes on along the minus strand of JADDOH010024421.1, from coordinate 105,577 downwards.
AGTTCATGAGAAAAGACTAGATTTCTCTAGCATGCATAGCCCCTACAAACGAACGAAAGGTTTATATACAGGGTGTACCAGAGCTACCAGCAGAAACTTGGCCGGTAGATTCCTGCCTATATTATGAGTTTAATATGTTTAATCAACCATGACCTGATGGTTATGGAGAATGCAATATCGAAGCACTTTTTTTCAATATTTCTTACTTATTTTTTGCAAAAAGATGAACTGTCATTACAGTAATTTATGTCGATTACGAAAAGTTCACACCTTTTCATTAATACTTTCAACACCACTGCACGCCAGAAACTCATGTGTTACTTTAATACTAAAAACTACCAAGTACTCATATCGTTAAGTGTCTTATGCACTTAATATTTGGACGATATGCATTCAATTCAATGCAATTCAATTCTATTTATTTTTTTATATAACATTTACATTACAAACACAAAATATAATTCATAAATATTATAAATAAGTTAAAACTAAGCATATATAAACAAGAAAATATTAAACATTATAAAATCATTCACATCACAGGTATAGGAGAACCCCGCTTCAGAATATGTACCCTATCAGAAACATGGAACAGATCGATATCTAGAGTAATATTGTTCAGCATAGCAGTAGCTCTACCAACAGGCATAACCATTGGCAGGTTGGTCCTGTATATTGGAATGTGAAATAATCTATGCTGACGCTGTCTTAGTTAATTATCTGTAACATTCAAACCAATGCTTCGCATAATTTCAGGATTATCGATCAAACCGCGCAACAATCGATAAAAATGCGTAATCAGATACACATTCCTTCTAGTCTCTAAACTGTTGTAGCCGAGCATACCATGGAGGAACTCGGTTGGGTACAGCCAAGGATAATACCCGTACTCCCTCATGTAGAGATATCTTAGAAACTTTTTTGTACTTTCTCTACCATAAGTGAGTACTTAAGCTCGTGTGGCCCCCAAATCATCAAGCCACTCTCGAGTCTATGCATTCCTATATGACTGGGAAATTAATACAGATAGGACTTCATTGCAGTATTTATTGTATCCGTGGCGACAATAGTACTAATCTTTATACTTTTCTTGAAAAAAATATGTTTGGCACTTAGTGCTTTATTAATTTCCAGTATTGACATGATGATGGCTATCATAATGTGTTGATGGCTATTATCATATTAGCTGCGGCTTGAAATAGTTCTACAACAGTGTGGCCCTGCTCATGGTTTGCTCCTTTTTCCTGACTCTGACCCTGACGACAATCTTCCTATGCATTATAGTTGCAAAATCTCGTACATAATTTATTTATTTAATTATCACCGCCTCAGTGGGCGTTCATAATATATATATATATATAATATATATGTATATAAAGATATATAGTATAATATATATATTGTGACGTAGCAACCTTTGTTCGTCACACCTCTTCGCGAAACCTCTGAAAAAATGAATTTATCGATCCCCGCACCAACGATCTGCACCAAAAATTGATTTCTGACCGCGTAGGTACCACAAATATTCTATGGAACAAAATAATGTCTTTCGTCTTAATAGAGGGTTTTTCCACGGGAGCGCTTCGCGCCATGGCCAGGTGACGCAGCATGGAGTGAAAGGTGAATCCATTGCAACTTAAAATAAGTTAAAGGGAGAGACAACTGAAGTACGATGTACACGACACCGGAAGAACCCTGAGTTTAAATTGTGGAAGTAAGGTGAGTCCGATTCCTCTCCGACTGAGCGAAGCTGGTGGCGACGAGGAGTTCTGTTGGGAGCAACAGAACTTCACGTCGTAATATATATATGTATGTAATCCTTTATCCATCGCCTTAAATACAATGTCCGTAAATTCTAAGAGATTAGATTCAATTGATCTATGTGGAAAAAAACCGTGCTGATTAGGGATAATAAGATGGTGCACGCATGGGAATAATTGATCACATATAATCTTTTCCATTAATTTGCTGAGGATTGATAATTTTGAAATTGGTCTGTAATTTTCCACATTCTCTCTGTTACCATTTTTAAATATTGGGGATATATATGTCTTTTTCCAAATTTCTGGAAAATGACCATCCCGTAATGATTTACAAAATATAATCGAGATTGGTTTCGCTAGTTCTTTGGCGCATCGATTCAGGAAGATGGAGGGCAATTCATCGGGACCGGCACTCTTTTTAGTGTCTAGATTTTTTAAATATTTTAGAATGATCGCTTCATGGAAGTCGATGGATTGGATATCCAGACTATTGTTTACGAGACAATCATCATAGGCATCAGCAATAGTTGTGGAAATAAAGACCGAGTGGAAATAGTCATAAACAATCATTAGTGTAAAAGTAAACAGTAATAATTAAAACCTTTCAAATAAAAACAATTATAATAATTTAACCGATATACTAGATAAATAAAATTAGAAGATAAAATAAACCAAAAAAATAATAGATAGAAATTAATAACACAATAAAAATAAAGAATAATTAGTAAAAGGCAAATTCAGAATAATACTAATTCAAAGGAAAAAAAATCATTTTTTATACAATAATTTTCTATATTAATAATTTTAAAATAATAATAATTTTGTAAAATTCCTAATTTAATCTTCAATTAAATTATTTAATAAATAAAATTTGTTAAATAATTGAAACGACCACCATACTGTGCCAACTGATCAAACTAATCTCACCTGTTCCATAAAATACACGAATTCACACCGAGAATATAAATATTCTGATGTACGAGGCATTATGTTAAATTAATGTTTTTTTTTAAAAACTGAGCGAAAGAAGAATAATTGATGTGTTATGTCTTTACGCTTGGTTTATGGGAGTAATTTCGTGAATGTGACGACGAAAACGCATAACAGGAAGTAGGAGTGAAAAAATGTTCTGATTTAGAATTTAATAATTTTCTTCGGCATATTCAACTTTGACATCAGACGTCTGAATAAAATGTCAAATCCGTTAAGTCAGGGTAATGTTGAAATTAAATTTCTGGTATCTCAGGATAACTTGGGTTTAGAAAAAACTCTTCGACAAAAATATGTATATATGTGCAACATAGATATATATTATTGATTCTGACAAAATTGGTTTTAAAATAATTTATCCTTAATATCTGTTAAGGAAGAATATTATTAAAATCAGTTGTTCATTTGGCAAATATAAGGCTGTTTTATGCGATATAGGTATATTCACATTTATGTACTTTACTCTTTCTTTTTTATGCGAAAGCCCCTTTTTGGGATTTATCACCCGATTTTAAGGTTTTCTCTAAAATTTCTAAATTAATTATTTAGAAATTATATGTAAAACATATTTACGCTCGGTTCATGGGAAGCCGTGAACTTCTTTACCGACTCATCCAGTTTGCTTGCTCGAACCGCAGACTTATTAACCGACTCATTAAAGAAGTGTGCGGCCGCTTGCAGGGCTGATGATGGACCCTGAAATGGGATCCAAAACGTCGGCCAGAGAGGTCAGATACATACGGCAGAATATTCCAGAAAACAACACTTAGAAAATAATAATTAAAATAACAAATTCATAGCAAAAGAAATAAATCGTTGTTTTACAGAATATATAGCAATGCATAGAAAAATTATATTACCTTGATTTTATTCTATCAAGGTGATTTTTTGTTTGTTTTTGTTGATGCTTCCAATATATTTCACACATTGTTTTTGTGTTTTATTTTTATAATTATTATGTAAGGTGTTTTTTTTGTTGTTGCTACCAATCTTTATCACTGATTGATATATATTTTTATTATTGGTAAAGGGTTTGTAACAAAATAATTTTTTGGTGACATGATTAATATAATTAATATAATATAAATGAACTTGGTTTTTATAACTTTTGTGTTGAAAAATATCAACGTGTTTCAGAGCCCATAGCCCTTTCGTCAGGATACAATTATATACTAACAAATTAAATTAAAAAATCGAAGTAAAGACAATCATAATATAGAAAAATTATATATGAAAAATGAATAATAATGAAGTTCCTACTTAACATGAAAACCAATTTAAAAGATAACTATTTGTAAAAAGGACCTGGTTATTTATAATATTCAATTAACTATTAACACTTTTACTTATTTCTATAATTTCTAATTTATCAAACTGTGATTCTGTATAATTTGTATGTAAAATTTGTAAACTCTTATATTATAATTATATACCCTTAAAATTATAATATACATACCTCTAACATTATTTATGTGAGAGGTATATTTTAATTTCTCTTTAAAAACATATTAAAAGATTTCTCTTATATTTGCGGGCTTTTGAATACCATCAACTCGATTCGGGTTGAATATAATAAAAATGGTGTTACATAATTTTCACAAAAAGACTGTAAAAAATATTGATGATGTCACTGTCCTTTATATATGCAGCATGAAAGGAATATCAACTCTTGTCCGGGTTCAGTCCCATACATCATCTTGTCAGCTTTGAAGGCTTTGATTAACGGGATCGTTCGATTTGACCTCACCTTTGCGTGACGTCCATTGTCGGCAGAAATGGAAATGAAATTTTTTCCTAATATATACGTCGTATTTGCCGAATTCATATTATTTTATCTTTAATTCATGACTTTTTTTAATATTATTTATTAACACTTCTACGTTTTTTGACCTGACTGACTAAATATGTCCTTTTTTCTATCATCGAGTAGAAGACGAATTAATTAATTCACAGATTTGTCATCGAACAAATCTATGAATTAATTAATTGAATGATTGATGTAATATATGTATACAAAAATTGGATAGTGGATGTGTGGATGTTCTTACGGTAGAATTGTGAACGTTGAATTGTATAAAGTGGTCACTTAAGCCAGCTCATACAGGTCATAAGCTCAGAGTTACCATATAAAGACTTCCATACGCTTTTTCCGTACAAATGGTTTCATGTCTGTGAGACATCTGTAATTTATCTTAAGATAAAGATTATTTTAGTTACTAAAGGAAAAAATCAGCTATTTTTCAGCGCTTAAGATTCCAGTGTTAAAATATTAATGAGCTTTTTGACTCAAGGTGTTATTTGAGAGACGGAAAATTCTCTTCTGTGCTTAACGCCATCAATTTTCATTATACATGAATGGTTTATTTAGTCATATCATTTTTCATCCCTTCCGCCGCCCTCTCCCCTCCTCCGCCCCTGTAACGAAGGTTTTTTTCAATGCTAGGGTGTATTGAAAATAATGGAATTTCCTTCGCTCAGGGCTTCGCATATTCTGAAGGGTGAATAAAAATGTTAGAAGATATGGAAAATAAATTCAGGCTGCTTATCTAAACTGGCGAAGTTTGTGGAAGGTTCGCCTCTTGTTACATTCTCTGATATTGAATAGACGTATTTGAAATGTTGAAAATAAGTATGTTTTATTACATATTTTATTTTTTCAATGAAAACACATTTTATTGTGATGTTGCAATAATAGAATTATATTCATATATAAATATATGTAGATAAATGTGGGGTACAAAGACAATGGCGTATCCATAAAAATTTGAATGCCGTCATCGAAGATTATTAATTTAGAATGTACTGATTTCGAAATTATTTAGAAAAAATAGCCTGTATATTTAAAGGAAACGTGCTTTTAAAAGAGATAAATCTATAATTAAGTACATCCTTAATTAGTAATCTTAGATGGCTGCATTCAAAAGATTTTTAAAATTTTTCTATATTGCTGCCTTTAGTTTTATAACCCACGAATAATAATCCTACGATATTTAAAAAGAAATTTCTTTGCTCAGTATCGAGCCCAGAACGTTTTTTTGACGAAAAATCGTGAAATAAATTTCTTTAAATTATAAACTTTTGATTGTGAAAAAGTTTTAGAGGCTCCTTGTATCGATCCCTGTACAAACAAAGATTACAAACATTTGTAATAAAAAAACTTTTATTACAAATGTTCTAAATTTTTTTGTGGAACATCGGGGAAATTCAGTTTTAATGTGTTAAACATGAATTGAATTCTCAGTTTTAAATAACTTATTGATAATGAGAGTTAGCTCTAAAACGTTCTAACATTTCAATTTAAAATATAAAGTGGTAAAAAACAGAATTATTCAATTCAATTACTATTTATTACACGATGAATAATGGAATTCCGGTGCCAACACTAATGTATGGGAGTAAATACTTAAATTTGCAAAAAGAGAAGAAGTTGAAATGCGATCGCCTAAGCGGGTATGCAAAATCAATGTTACATAGAGAGAAGAATGGAAAAATAGGAACGATTGTATAGATATGAAATAGTATAAAGAAAGGTCGCTTAGATGGTTTGGTCATATGGAACGTGTGGGCGAGAAGAAGATGGTAATGAAGGTGACAGGAGCAGAGGGCACATTCACAATAGGCTCGGCATGATCAGAAAAACTAAAATAATATTTTATTTTTTTTTAAATATGCATACTTGACTCAATTCCATGTTGCAAATATTGTACAGTTGACAACACATTGCGCCATTTATTCACGGATATCAGTCATGTATGCGATGTCACGTATTTTCACGTATTTTTGCGATGGCAACGTTGCTTGGTCAGGAAAAATAATAACGTTAACAAACCGCAAACGCAGACATCCTATACTGCAATCACGAGTACTGCCTCGTCAGCAATCTTGTGCAATTGCCTCAGGCGGAGTACATATAACGAGCTTGCAAAGAAAGAAAGCGTCTTAGCTAGTTCTCGCTGTACTCTCGTCTCGTGCGGACTTCCGCCGCACGCTAACAGAATTCCTTTGATATAATTTTTGTTCACCTTCACTTGCTCCCGGAGCTTCACTCCGGAGATGAGAAATGAATATTCTCACGAAAACGCAAGACTCTTTCATTCTACAAATCCGCGACGCTATCGCTAAAGTTCAACAATTGAAAATCGTGCATTATAAGATACATAAGTAATTAAGTAATTAGGGTAAAATTGTAAGTAGATAAAAACGTTTTTTTTAATTGAAGACAATCATTAATTTTAAATTTAAGCGTGGTTTTAAAAAAAATGGTTTTAATATTACCCAGCGTACAAAATCACTTCGATACGAAACTAGCGCCATCTTTTGGTAAGCTCATTAACTAATTTCCAACGCATTTTTTCTGAATTTCACACAAAATTACTTCTGTGGGAAATTAGCGTCATTAACTAATTTCTCACGTCAAACTTTGATTAATTAATAATGATGGATTTATTAATTAATTATATAATCTGATTGATAGTTGATTCGTATATTGTCATTGTGTATTGACATGTGTGCAAAATTTCAGCTCGATCAGAAATTGGTAAGTGGGTGAAATATCGATTATAAGTTTCCGTCCAGATAAAATCAGACAAATATGTGAAGCTAATACAAGCGTGGAAAAATCAATCGTAACGGTCGCGGTATACCCTCACCGTATACAGTAATATTCCGGAATGTCCGCCGTGATATTTCGTGACAGTATTTAGGCTTACACAACACATTTGACATTTCAATTAATTCAATTAATAAAAATTACCCGACATTATTCACGCACGTATAATGTCGGAATAAACGTCGGCCATTTCGACGTTTCAATTATTTACATCACGAAAATGATTTTTATAGTAAAAATAATTGCGTTACTTTCTTACTGTGAACCAGGGCTTACAGAAACGTAGATACAGGCTTTATTCAAGGGCGTCATTTTCCATTTAACATCTTTAGGGCTAGCTAACCTTGATGATAGTTCGCTGAGAAAAGGAGCAGCACTTCTTAGCGAGTTTTTAATGGAATAATTTGCTGGAATTCTGGAATGTGGCTCAACCCCCAGATCACTAGGTAAATGCCTTAACTAATTTTCACTTCCTTCTATCTTCTATTTTTCTTCGTCTTCTCTCTAGATACAAATATTTTTTAACTGCCAACAATATTTGAGTGCAAAGATTAGTTTTTGCTCAGCGTCATAAAGAAAATTCATTATATATCCCAACATATAGACACAGTGAAATGTACACAGGCCTATATGTTACGTATCCAAACATATAGAAATGAAAAATATATGTATCCCTACACATAGACACTGTAAAAGTCACACATGTTTATCTGTTATGTATCCCATAGACACACTGACCCAATATATATACACAGTGAAAAGCACACAGACCAATTGTTACGTATCCAAACATATAGACACATTGAAAGGCACACAGGCGTATTTTTTATGTATCCCTACATACAGACTAAAGATGCCACGAATATTCGGCAACTATTCGGTATTCGGCCTATTCGGCCATTTTTTTTGCTATTCGGTATTCGGCCGAATAATACGTACTATTCGGCCGAATACCGAATACCAAAGTATGTAAAAAAAGAGACGTTATATTACTCAAAATTATGTATTTATTTCCAAATTACAACACTTTAGTAATTAAAATTGATCAGTGGTAAATTGTGATGGATAAAATATAGACACAGTAAAAGGCACATATGCGTATCTGTTATGTGTCCCAACATAATATAGATACATTGCAAGGCACACAGGCCTGCTTGTTACGTATCCAAAGATATAGACACAATGAAAGGCACACAGGCGTATCTATTATGCATCCTAACATATATACACAGTGAAAAGCACACAGGCGATTCTGTTGTAAACCAACAGGTAGACACAGTGAAAGGCACACAGGCGTATCTGTTATGTATTCCAACATATATATAAAGTGAAAGGCACACAGGCGTATCTGTTATGTATTCCAACATATATATAAAGTGAAAGGCACACAGGCGTATCTGTTATGTATTCCAACATATATATATAAAGTGAAAGGCATACATGCGTATCTGCTATGTGTCCCAACAAATAGACACAGTGAAGCACACATGCGTGCCAATTTCGAAATGTGCAAGATAATGTGCCGGGTTTGTGATGACCCTGACATGTTGCACTGAGCACCACCGCAACGGTGTCAGCCGCACGGACGGCCTTGCCTTGGGGGTACAACATGGCATGAATATTGATTGCCACCCCTGGTTTCGTGTGGGTCGCACACACACACACTCCCGCACCGCGGCACACCGGGGCTCGCATTTAAATTTCTATGGCCAAATCAGGGCGCGATCATTCGATACATCGGCCCGGAGCGAACCTTTCGCTGCCATTGTGAGAAGTGATTATTATTAGATATTGGAAAACACTCGGCGTTTTTTCGGCAAACTACGGAAGAAATCATATTTTATTTTTGCAATTTTCGAGAGCCGTGCTTCAAAAATAAGTACTTGTTTATTCTAACAATATTTTTACAGGTGTGTTCTGAGAACACAATTAATGGATGTGCTCACTTTGGATTATGATTATTAATTAAGATGAATTATAGAGGTCTCACAGAGACGAAGCTATTTATATTAGAAGAAGTGTATAGAAAATTGAAAATTTTTAACTTAAATTGTTCATAATCGTACACACAAAGATATCGTTTTACATACTTTATTATAACATTAATAATCATAAAATAAATAAAATATTATAATAACTGGAAAATAACTTATTATATTAATTATTATAAAATTTTAGACTTGGACATTTCATTTAACAAATCATCTTAAAAAGTATACTAATAACAAAGGCAAAGTGAAAACAAAATATATGTTAATTTTGTTATCTCTCTCGTGAAAAAACACGGGACGGAACAACCCCTGCGTGTAACCTGAGCCGCGCGCTGATGACGTGTCACACTCGGGCGACCGCGACCGGACAAGTCCGAGAGGTGACTCTAACCAAGGCACAGGATCGCGAAGAGTGGAGGAAAACAGTTCGCGCCATGGAAGTATTAATTCAATTTTGTAACCATTTGTGATGTATCCTTGAAAATATTGTCACGAGGTTCTAAAAACGAGAAAAACTGCATAAAATCGAAGGTTTCCCGAACACGCTTGACGTTGTTGGAAAAACTCTAGGCTGTTGAATGCACGGGAATATACAAGAAGTTTTGCAAGAAAATATTTATTTTAAATTGGGTTGCAGCCACGCTCGAGGAATCAGTTTGTTTTGACAAGCGAGTGCAAGATCATAGATTTACTGTGAGGAGAAATGAGCGAACTGTGATGTGCGAATATACCACCAGACAACCAGCGAATAAAGAGTACCTGTGCGTAGAATACTGTAGTATGATTAGTGGGCGTGAAATTACGGAATAGTGTGTCAGTTGTGTTTTCGTTCAATGACATCGATTTTTTTATTTTAATAACAATCGCACTAGTAGGCTTTTACAGTACAAAAAAATTAAAAGGATTTTTATATACCTAACATAAAACACATATTACAGTAAATAATTAAAAATAATAATATAAATAGAACATATTTAAGATAAATTAACAACATTAAATGTAAGAATATAAATGTAATAATATAAAATAAATGAACAATAGAAATGAATAATATATATCTAAACGATGATTAGTACACAAACAAACAGCAATAATTAGAGACCATTAAAATAAAGATAAATAAACCAATATACTAGATAAATAAGATAAGAATATAAAAGATAAAATCAAAAAATATTTAAAAGGGAAATGAACGATGATAAGGATACTTTAAAATAAATAAATATATATAATTCATGGGGAACAAATTTAGTCCATTAAACTGTAATGAATTCTATTGGTATATTCTAAATCTATGTAATTTTTTTAATTCGGGTAAGCTCCTACAACAAAAAATCTCTACAATTTCCGAAAATTTGTTTCCTAGGCGATGCACGCATGTTAGCTGTTTTGTAATTGCATAAATTGCCTGTTTTTGGAATGATTTTCTGAAAAGTTGCGAAGTATCCTGTAGATATGAGTATTACACAATCATTCTAATAATACTGTTCGTTACGACGCGCGAATCAGAATTGATTCGCGCGTCGCCGCTGTGGTGGTATCGATTATTCCGCTGCACGGTATTGCCAGCACTGCCGCGACGTGCGCTACAAATCGGCAAATCATCTCGCCGCTGTTGATTCCCCCCCCTCCCACCCATCCCGGCAGCCCCGCTCGGCCAGCTGAGCCTTCGGACTGTTCCAATATTGAATTTCGAATTTCCGTTTCGAATTAGAAATTCGCATTTCGAACGGCAATCGAACCGCGGCCTGTTTGCTGAGCTTGAGGCATACTCCGATAGAGCGGTGAAAATTTGTACATCTCAAATAAAAGGGTTGTTTTCTATGGTATAACCGTATAACGAGTTTACCTAGGTTGACGAAATGGATGTTTCAACAATTCGGACATTTTTGGCTTCTAGCAATTTCCAATTAATATATTTTATTATTCATGATTATATATATTGTCGCGTGGCGTTGCTGCGGGAGGCAAATGAAAACAATATAACGAGTTTACATAGGTTGACGAAGTGGATGTTTCAACAATTCGGACATTTTTGGCTTCTAGCAATTTCCAATTAATATATTTTATTATTCATGATTATATATATTGTCGCGTGGCGTTGCTGCGGGAGGCAAATGAAAACACTGGAAATTAATTATTGATTTATTAATTAATGATAAATTAATTATTCAATGAACAAAGTCACTTTAACAACACAACACGAATTAAACTTAACGCTCTTCTTTAAATTAAACTATTTCGCAGTATATCACTCGTAAATGAACACTTTATTATCGCAAGGCAACAATTTATTTATCACTTGCTGGAATATTCCATTCAAACTATCGCACTTTAAATTGCCAGTTAGGTACTACGCCAGATTATTTCGATCTGCCTGGTCTCTGTTTCGCAGCGTACTTCGCACCGATAAAAATGCCAAAACATGACTCTCCGCGTCGCGGCGTAGTCACGCTATTTATAGCCAAACGCTGGGTTTTTTGAACTCTCGAGAAGATTGTTTTCCTTTCTAGTGTTTAAGAGAAAGTTCCTGTCGCTTCTATGTAGGTTGTTTCAGCCGTTTGTAGACGTTTCCCAACAGTTTGTAGATAATACGAGAGTGTGGTAACGGTGATAGAGGTGTCTATGTTATCGTCATCATTCGTGTATTACGAAGGACTCTGTACGTAATATCTTTGTACAATATTTTTTATGAACCAATAGAAAGGTCACGCAATACAAGTACTTGAGAGTTATGGATGTTGAAGTCCTATGGCGTATGGAAAAAGATCGAGAAGTGCTATGGAGCATCAAGATGAAAAAGCTTGATTTTCTAGTACATATTTTAACGAGGCTAAAAAGAATCACGCACTCACGTCAAGTGACAGTTGTTTGAAATGATCACAATACTAACGAAGATTCCAGAATGGCCTAGCATAATCTACGACTTACGAGAAACATCATTACTAGAAAAGTCTGGAAAACGCGAGGAACTTTTCGAAAACGCGGGAAATGTCTCGGAATTTCGATATCAGAGCATTAGCGAATATAAATAAGATACACGTGAGTAATAGAGTTTTTGAGTTTTGTTTTGGGCGCGCGCGTCTGACAGCAATAACAGAAGCGAAGGTAGCCGCGAGTCGCGAGTTGCCAGGATGGCCAGGCGGGCCATAATTCTACAGCGAAGATTCCAGAATGTTCTTACGTAGCGAGATAAACCGAAGCGAAATTAATAAGTGCGGAAATTGGATGGAATATTCTGGGGAATAATGTGTCAAAGCGAATATAAAGTGTCTATTTATGAGTGATAAATTTGCGAAACAGTTTAATTTAAGGAATAGCTTACATTTAATAGTGCCTACCTTGAACATTAGTTTAATTAATTAATCGGTATTCAATAAATCCTATATTAAATCCCAGCGTTTTCTTAGAGACAATAGAGGACATATAAAGGACCGATGAGAGACCAAGAAAATCAAAAAAATCTTTAAAGACGTGTCTTTATACGCTTTCTTTGCAAACGTTCATAATTGTTTTTTTAACATCACCCATGCAGTATACAAATATTAAACACGTTTTTTTCAAGTTTAAAAAAAATTTAACGCCACGTTGTTCAGCTGTTTTTGCGGCTCTTGCTCGTGAGTGACGTCACCATTTACTTTAATCGAAATAATGACCAAATCATGTAGAAAATGATTTAATAATGTAAAGTCATCCACTTTACGTAAATGTTGAAATTTTCAGAGCTCTAGCTAGTTGGAATGTTGGTGAAAAATCGGTTACAAGATTCAACCACAACAAACGGACAAAGAAAGTTAAATAAATCCATGTAAAAAGAAGCGTCAAAAGACGCAGCCTTGCTGGCTGGCTTGGCTGCTTAGCTTGAGGCTATGTTACTCTATTGAGTAGTTCTGTGCGGAGGTGAATAGAGTCGTGTTCGCCAATATGATCATGAAATTAAAAAATGGCACTATAAGAAAAGAAGAAGAAAAGTAAGAAGATATTTTGTTTAATCAAATATGGTACACAGTAACACTGTGCCGATATTTTTTTATTATTAATTTAATGTTACTTTTATTGTTATTATATGCCACGTTACTTGAGTTTATTTTACATTGTTCTTGTTCTTTTCTTTTCATCAAGTTCTCTTTTATTTGTTAACTTCTATGTTTCAAACCATGTTTACTTTTAGGATCATATTTTATACTTCCGTATCGTATATCGGTTCTGTCATTCCCAGGGGTGTGCAGTGAGAACAAGAAGTGTGACTTTTTTCTAAGCATATATATTTTGAAAAGAAACCGAAATAAGAGATATTCCTTGTAAAATTTCTATCACAATAATTAATATGAAATTCAGATTTTAATATTTAATAATAATCTGCCATAAGTATTTGATTTGGATTTTTTATGTTTAAATAAAAGTCATTTTTCTTGTTCTCACGGCAAGCCCTGGTCATTCCTATGTATTATTCATATATATTATGTATTTCTTTTTTTATTTATTAAAGACGTGTCTTATGGTGACGGTAAGTGAATAGTTTTGTTTTTGCGGCCGTGCTGCCTCGCACCAGTTTATACGACTAGCTAAAAAAAATTAATCTTGGAGACGAATGAGAAGGGTCGATATGGGAGCCTTTGCTCGTAAAACGGTCCTGGGTAAGCTGTGGATATCATTCACAGTACCACTGTGCCTTTGTCAGAATAAACATAAATGTGAGCGACAATGTTTGATACGAGACTTAAAAATAGATTTAAGCCCAAATAAAGAAAGGTATATAGATGTACTGTAGGCGGAATCAGAAATTCTTTATTATATTTTTTTTTGTTTATCAAAAAAAATCAATTTTTATCTTAAACACATAATAATTATCTGCCATTTTTTCGCTTTTCTTATAATTTCAGGAAATAAAATCGAGAAAGAAATATTTTTTCATATCCAGGTAAATTAACTTGAATGAGAAAGGAATAAAAATAAATAATTGAACTAAGGGTCAGACTTAAGATTAACTTAAGATTATAGTCGAAGGTCAAGCTGATCGAGATATTGTAGATATTAATTGGCTCCATAATTGGGGTGTACTTCTACCCTTTGAAATTAACCTTATTTCATCTTCAGAACCCATCCATCTCTTGACTCAAGGATCAGTATTTTTCTCTGTCCTCTGTTCTCAATCACAAATATTTTTCTTCAACTCATTTCCAGACATTGAATTATCATGCTTCCAGTACGGAGCATCTATGGCATCGTTGAAGAAAAAATGTCTTGGATTAGAACTAGGATATTTTTGCCCCAACAATGTTCTTGTTTTTGCCAATTTTGCCTTGTTATTCGGTGTACTACTTTGGAAAATGAAAATTTCATTTCTTACTTTCTTCGAGCATATTTCCAATTACTCGCTTTAATTTAAGGGTTACTGTTAGTGTCCAAGTTAAGATTGGAAGGAAACATTGATTAAACACATTTCTCACGAGGGATAAATTCATAAAATATGTCTCTAAAACAATTTTGAAAATTAAAAAAAAAAATTTTAGGGACAGTCGATATATGGTGCACTCACCTTACGTCGAAACCGGATTTGCTGGTAATAAATATCAATCATATTCCACAGTCCTGTCATATTTTAAAATATGATTCGACATCTTTTACTGCTTGAAATCAGAAGTATCTTAATTATTATCGACAATTATGCGCTATTGCGGCGAATTAAAAAAAAACTAACTAAATAACATAAAATGATTGTTTTACATTCGATATGTATGTTATTTTCTCAACCCTGCATGTTTTTCTGATGTGTGTCGCTAAGATAATTGGGTTTGTTTATTTTAGCCTAATAAAGCCCATTAAAATATTAAAAGCACAGCTTCGGTTTCCGAGTCCTTTAACCAAATAAGTCTTTTTTTTGCTTGAATATATTAATTTTTTTTAAATTTTATTTTTAACATGAATATTTAATTTTATTCAGTAATAAAGGAAACTAATTTTATTTATTTATTTATTTAGGTACACTATAAAGAGCTCTTGAAAAAAAATTAGTAATAACAGAGACATCCTCATATGTTAAACAGTATTACAAAAATATACAAGAAGGCAATCAAAATAACGATGGAAAAGACAGAACATATTTTAAATTTAAAAAGTAAATATATAACAAAATAAAAAAAGTAATTCAAAAAAAAATTTACACTGAAAATTAATTAAATACCTATAACACCAAGTCATGCGAGAATTGAAAAGTCTTCAACCCTATGAGCAACAAAATATCTTCGTCCTTAGGTTGTAGGTTCTTCTGTCCTGGATAGCGTCACCCAATCTTCGCCTCTACATTTGGCTATCTCTTTGCACCACCCATGAATTTTTGGTCTTCCTCTGGATGTAATAACAACGAGATCGGGTGCTTTGCGTCCAGTGTGGCCATACCATCTCAATTGCCTTTCTCTATCTGTAACGCCCAGGCTTCCACGAATGCGTGAACTTTTTATTTTGTTCCAAAATACACCTCCACACGACCATCTCAGTATGCGCATTTCTGTTTTTTGTAGCTGCCTATTGTAGATGCTGTACATGGTCCAGCATTCGGAGCCACAGAGGAGGGTCCGTGAGCAACTGAAAATATAACACAATAAAACATTAGCAGATGTTACCATAAAAACTATTACTGTCTCAGAATCGACTGTGTTTCTCTTGAAAATAATCAAGCTGTTATGGAATATATCTAAAAACTCGCAGTACTCATTATCCAGTCTATATAGTCTCAGCAGTGATGAGTGTATGTGATGGTTAGTTTTTGTATTATCACAGAGTGATGTATCTTTAAACGCGTTGTCGACAAGACCCTAAAACATACATCAAAGAGAAAATGAGGGCTGCCAATTTGAAAAGTATTATTAATATAATTTCGTATAGAAATATTAAGTCTATTAATTGTCGGTTTGTAGCTAGTTAATAAAATTGATAAATTTAATTTTAAAACATCAGGTACAGATAATAACTAACTTAAATACAACATTTATCAATCTAATAGGATAGGTCAGGAGGGCGCGCGTCGGGGAAGGGTACTAATGAGAGGAACTGATCCTCTCGAAACTATATTAGTAATTAATAACTCATACTCTGTGTGTAAAGTTAAAAATTATTTATTTATTTCAACGGTTACAAAACCTATCATAGTAATTTGATGTTACACAAAATACCTTTTATAATTCAAAATCACAAATTCACAAATCAAAATCACAAAAAAATCACAAACAATAATTATTAATATAAAACGAACGGGTTCGAACCTCACTCCAGACTAGCAAGTTAGTCCTCTTTTCATAACACAAGCATTTAGCTTAGTTTGAAAATAGTGATGTGACACGTATTCCGTGTTCGCATCTCTATTTTTTTTTTCTTTAATTTAGAAAAAATAAAAGTAATTATAAGAAAATAAGGATAAAATATATAAAATAGAGAGTAAATATAAAATAACAAAAAAATGACAAATGTAATTATAAAATAACAAAAGTATAAAAGAGAAACAATATACATTCAATAGTATGAAAAAGTTAACAAACGGTGAATATAATTAATTACTATTTTTGAATTAATTACTATTTTTTCAATTGATTCAGCAACATTGTAGATTGATTAATTACTAAAATAAAATATACTTTAAATTATATTGTTGCACCACGAAGTATCTGCCAAACTTTTCAATTATATTGGTAAATTTAATTGACAAATCATCATAATACTCAATAATACATAATAGTCAATTTTTTTCCCATATATTCGCAATAATACGTCATAGCAACAACATTTAAATTATATTGTTACTTCATAGTAGATAAAAAACATAAGCATTATTTTTGTTACTAGTTTATCTTATTAAAAATGGACCTACAGTTATCATTTTATTTTAAGATTAAGATTCCTAGTAAGGCCTTTAACGTTTTTCTTCATTATTTTGTAAGTCGTAATAGCGTCGTAACGTCATAAAATATAGTTTTAAAAAAAGTTGGAATAATCGGATTTTATATAAATTACACTTTTCATGCCTCACTACTAGTGAAATTATGCAAAGTAGAAAAAAACAAATTATGACAAAAAACTTTTTCTCGAAGTTTTAAGATTAAATTGAGAAAATTCCAATTTCAAACTTTTAATTTGGTCAGCGTTAACGAATCGGAGCAGAGTTACGAATTCCATAAATCAATTTGAATTCGAAGGCAAGGACGCGATTGGCCGAATTCTTATGCTAATTGACCAATCTCGGATGAAATACGGCGGCTGTTCTTATTCTGAATTTACATTTTATGGCCGTCGGGGAAAACAGTCTCCCAGGTGCCACGCAGCACTCGTAAGAATATTATTTGAACAAAAATAATTTCAAGGTCTCCGAAAATAAAAACAGAAATTGGTTTAGAGTTCATCTGTTTGTCTGGACGGAATCTTATAATCGATATTTAACACGCTTCGCAATGTTCAATCGAACTGAAATTTTGCACAAAGACGTATTCTCGATGACAATATAAGAATCAATCAATCAGATTTACTAATTAATTAATCGGTTCATTATAATTAATTATCAAAAAATTATATGGAAAATAGCGCCAGAAAGAAAGGGCGACCGCGGAAGACGTGGCATGACCAGATTAACCAGATACTGGAAGATGGTCCCGTTAGAAGCCTCAACAACCGTCGAGCTTGCATGCGAAGACGTATGAATGTGGATGAGGCGAGAGTTGTATGTCAGGACAGGAGAGTGTGGCGCTCTATCCTCTCTGCCTACCCCCACGGAAAACGGCGTGATGGTAAGTGAGTAAGTAAGTTTATGGAAAATAAAGTAAATAGATCACCAAAAGATGGCGCTAGTTTTCTACATAAGTGATTTTGTAAACTGGGTAACCTTTGTCCACAGTAAAAAATTATATTACAAGAAAAAAAATTTTTTTTAAAAGCCAGGCTTATATTTAAATGTACCTACTTAAATGTAAAAAAAATCAATTTTCAGAGAAAAATTTTATTCCTCGCTCTCCGAATAAAAGCGTGGGCGCTTTCTCTCCATAACAATAGAGGTCTGTAATCTATACCAATATCGTTAGTGCTCACCTTTTATTTGGAGAGTGAGGCAAAAATTCTTTGGCAGAAAATTTACTTTTTACTTTTAAGTAGGTACATTTAAATATAAGCGTGATTTAAAAAAATATATAATAAATTCCGCATTAATAAACGTTGATATTATAATGTTAGTTATTTGCTTACGTTAATAATTGTGTCAAATATTAGGTGTACCCATAAACAATCAATTATTTAAGTGGCAAAAAAAAAGAATTTAACTACATTTAATTTTATTTTTAATCGATTTAATATCCATCCTTATCTAGGACCTTTTGCCATATTTTTGGTAGACTTTTAAGAAAAATATACTTCTAGGTGTTTTTAAAGCGTCATTATCAAACCCTACAAGTCAAAATCACCATCGGAAAATATTCTAAACCAACGTTGGCACTTATTTACTTTCAATACGTGTCTATACACATCACAAATTTTCTTTGTTGCAAACGTTGCATTAACATCCGATCGAAAATGAAACAGCATGCAATGACGTAAATGTTCTTCAGTTAGTTGATTGTCCGCCATTTTACAACAGAGTAATAAAAAAAATAATTTAATTGTCACAAGTCACAAGACCACGGATTATAATATTGCGTATAAAACAAGTCTTTACGCGTTACTGAGCTTGACTGAAGCAAACATTCCATACCAAAAATAATTGATTACTTATGGGTACACCTATTATAATTGTAACAAATCGATGGCCCCTATGTAATCTCGGATAAAATTGTAACAAATCGATAGCCCCTACGTAAACTCGCATAGACGACGTGAATTGACAGGCAGATAGTCGTATGAGAGCTATTTTTTTAAAATTAAGTCCTTATATTTTTGATACGGATGCGAAAAAGTTCTAATTCTCATTAATATCGCATATAAATCATAAATTTTCTCAATACTTTACTCGTCTCAAAGGGTGGCAGTACGGGGATGATTTTTCGGTTGTACTTGGTCCGCGTAATATTAACATTGGGAATTATAATGTAAACAGGGTGGAATGAGCTAGCGGGGGTGTTACGGAAATTGTAGAAATACCTCTGCAAAACATATTTCCAGAAGCGGAAATTAAATTGGTTTTCCGTTTCTCCTGATTCAGTGAAGCTTCAAAAATATTGTTAAGATTTAAAAATAATCTTTATATAAAATAATCGGATAAGAAAAATATTTAAAAATCATAATACTGTCTCAGAATCGCGCCGGTGGGATCCAAAATGATATACTATATATAAATCAATTTGCCTTTAATTAAACTGGATATGAACTAACTCGAAAACCATTTCGTAATTAACTTATTATTAATCTAACATAACCTGAACGCAGGGGCGTGCAGTGAGAACAAGAAGCATGGCTTTTTTCTAAGAATATATTTTGAAAAGAAACCTAAATAAGAAAAAAATATTATAGATGTCTCATAGAGACGTAATCATATTTTTTACGGGAAAGTAGGCATGGAAGTTTTTTATTTTTTGGTGTCCATAGGGCTTACGACCTATCGTACGGTTTGAGAAAACTAAAGATCATAGCCACGTGTGTAATCATTGTGTAATATATCTACAAGATATTTAAAAAAAAAAATATTCATTTAATTAATAATATATATATAATATTTTATTACAGTGATATCTAGAAAATGTTTACAATTCAATATTTTTTTGTATGCATATACCTCACCAAAAAGATTTATGATTCTTGTGTGTGGTGAGGGAGATATGTTACGCAATGATTATCACATTATAGATACATAGATGTCTCACAGAAACGAAGCTATTAATTAAAGAGTTAAGGTTATTATTACGGTCGTTGGACATATTTGTGTTAAATAAAACGGATATTTTATATTTCGATGAGAAGCAAATCGCAACGAGTGGAGGCCGAACTGTTCGGCGGTGATAGGACGCTCTCCTGATGACGCTGAATAAGACTTCAACGAAACGAAACGGAAAAATTATTTAACTCTTGACCTGTTGAACTTGGCCTGCGATCTTTTTTTGTCATTCGTAAAACAGTATATAAATGTCGCTAGATAATTATATATTAATAATTATCCCTCTGTGGATAAAATCCAGTGATTGTGTTCTTAGAACATACTTATTAAGATACTGTGAAGATTGATAACTTTAATCATATATATGTTACACATCATATATATGTCCAGAAACACTAAGATATTAGTGTACAAAACGCTTATTAGGCCAGTGCTCACATACGCAACTGAGACGTGGGTACTAACTAAGAGGAATGAGCGAGCATTGGAAGTTTTTGAAAGGAAAATTTTGAGGCATATCTTCGGACCGGTTCTAGAAAATGGACTTTGGCGCAGACGTTACAACAATGAGCTCTATACTCTATTTAAGAAGCAAAACGTCACAAAATTTATAAAACTGTAAAGACTTCGGTGGCTGGGTCGTGTGGAGAGAATGTCCGAGCATCAAGCACCAAAGTCCCTGCTGAACTCAAGGCCAGCAGGGCGAAGGAGCTTAGGAAGGCCAAAATTAAGATGGAGTGACAACGTCCTCAAAGACATCTCTGCCTTAGAGCTTCGGAACTGAAGAGAGCTGGCACTAGACCGAGATGAGTGATGGAAAATTATTGAAGAGGCCAAGACCCACCAAGGGTTGTAGTGTTAAGAATGATGATGATGATGTTACACTGACTATCCATGATCATCGTAAACATGCTGTCTACTCACTGGCTATCCAGGGAGAAAGAGAGAGCGAGAAAGAGAAAGAGAGAGAGGTGGGCTGGCGCTTATTCTTTATATAGTGATGGCTATATAAAGACTAAGACTAGGTAGAGATGCCTGGATCGATATAACACACATTGTAAAGTCAACGGAGATTTTATAGCATAATTATAGTGAAAATTTACGGCTACAGTAAAAGTCATATTTTATCGATATTTTATGATAAGATGATAGCTTGTGACACAGTTACAAGAATCGTAAATAGTAAACGTAATATATCGTCTAGCAATTAAAGTGTGCAGATTAAATGGAATCCAATGTTATTGATCAAGCCAGATTTGCATACTTGGCATGAAAGTGTGGTGCAGCAATGACTTTAACTGAAATTTTCGAATGAGAATGATACGATAATATATTTTACATACGCTCTATAGATGCATCTTTCACATGGCAAAATATACAAAAACAGTCTGTGAGTCTTGAAGATGTGGGAAACATTTTAAAAGCTGGGAATTCGCAGCCCAGACCTGGCTCAACAGGATACAAGGAAATAGAACTGATGCAATTTCCGAGAAAAGAAGAAAGAGTAAAGAAGAGAAGTAAGACCCATCTCTCAGAACCTTTCTGCCTACTGGATGCACGTGCACAACTTTTGGAAGAATTTGCAGTTCGAGAATAGGGCTCCTCAGCCATGCTCGAAAGCACAATAGATAAAACTTGGCAGACGTCAAAACAGCAGAAACAAAGCAAAAGTGACTTGAAATATGGATTGATAGAATTCATTCACAAA
The DNA here is from genome assembly GCA_016648135.1 of Agrypnia vestita. Lineage (NCBI taxonomy): Eukaryota > Metazoa > Arthropoda > Insecta > Trichoptera > Phryganeidae > Agrypnia > Agrypnia vestita. The sequence goes on along the minus strand of JADDOH010024421.1, from coordinate 83,673 downwards.
ATATTCAAAGTATGCAAAATATTACCGATTGACCAAAAAGTTTAATAGGTATAATATAATTCTAGAAGAAATGATAAATAATACTTATATACATACTAACTCACGCCATAACTATATAATCCAATTGACAGGTCGAACAATGAAAATTCGAACAACAAACAACGTGTATGGTAAAAGAAAAAGAGACTATGTTGTGCCACGAATCTTTAATAAATCAGATAAAGTTTTCTTCGATATGTTGCAAGATTCCATTTGCTTCAAAAAAGTACATAGTAAAATAATATATATTGAAGATTTATACCTTATATTGTATTACTCTATAATTATCATGTATTGTTTGTATTAGAAATCTCTATATGTATATTCGTATTTACTCTATAATTTTCATTAAAAAAATTTATTACTTAAAAAAAATTAACAAAAAATAATTGGTCTAACCATACAGTAAAACTGCTTTGCATTTTGGCATATGCACTTACATAATCTGTAATTAACAAAAAAATAAATAAACTGTGAAAAAAATCCTTTAAAAAATGAAAATGTGAAAATTTCGAGCCATATCACGAGAAATCCAGAATGTGCCAGGTCCTGTATCTCATCATTCAAGGCAAAATTGCGAGCGTAAAAGGTCCTGGAAGACGAAAAACATCCTGGCCGAAGAGTCTGTGGCAATGGTTCGGAATATTCACGGTCCAACTGTTTGGAGCTACTGCAAGCAAGATAATATTGACCAATATGATCGCTAATGTTCGATAACCGAAAAAGATAAAGAAGAAAATAAGTTATAGCGTTAGCATATCAAAACTGTCGTAGTTACAAAACTCTACAATTTCTAATTAAACAAAAATTAGGATAAATTATACTTCTTTGGCATACATAAAAAATATACTGCGTGCTGTATAGTTTGATAATTATTGATTTAATACTTACTCTTTGCTTCGCACCATGTCTTTCTTAATTTGTATGCCCTGTTTATTTGAATAATTATAGCTATAAACCTTTTTTTTATATGGAATGTGTGGGACTGCACAAAACTCCCCACATCCTGGAATAAAGTTTTATTTATTTATAGTTTACCTTGCGTTGGAACATAACTCAACCCCCTTACCACGTTCGCTGTCGGAGTTTCTTACAAGTGAACTTAGTAAAAATCTAAAATATATACTCATTACTATCTTTGACGCCATACTTCATGGTATAAAAACTTCCGTTGCGTTATGCGAGCATGTTTCTTTGCAAACTAAATATTTCACCCCCACTGAAAACTAAAGAATTGTAACTTAAAAAATTTAGCTTCGATTTTTATACAATTTTCGGTTTTCCATCGAACAAAGTACTCTACGCCCACTGTCCCCCACTTACCCTTATATTTCGTATTCAAATTAATTCCTTAGAATTCATTTGTTTCGGCTTACAGATTGATCATTATTTCCCGGGTTTCAGACCAACGACACAAAAAGGTTTTTTGCATACAGCCTTTGCGGCGAAACTTGTATCATATTAAAACATATGTTAGAACGTGAAAGCTTTTTAACGGTTTTTTTTAACTTTTTTTGTGGCAGTTTTCCTGTTTCAGTAAAGGTTTAAGCTGTCAAGATTTATAATGTATTATTTTGTATGAAAAGAGAGCGAAACTGTGTGGGAGTGTAAAGGAAAAAAACCTGATGGAAGGAGTAATGAATAATTTTAAAGAATGCTTTACATGTGTTGTGATGAACCAGGTAGGTAGTGGGCAGATAGAGGGGTCCTCGTCACATGACGGTATTTTCTAGAGATGTTTTCTGTTGTAAAATAGTTGACGCGAGTTGAATTTTATTATCATCAGGTATATTATTTCATTTCGATCTCCTGGTCGCGGCTACCAACTGTGATGACCCAGCTAGATAGAGGGGTCTTCCTAACGTATTAACGATGAATTTTGTATTAATAATTTATTTAAAAGGCCGCCGCGAGTTGATATTTAATTTTAGCTATTATATTCAATTAATTTGCCAACTCCTGGCCGCGGCTAACAATGTGATGAATCCTATGGGGTGACCCGTCAAAAATACGTCGTGGAAAATAATATTAAATAATATAAATTTCATTGCAATGAATAAAGTCATTTGCCGTATGATGTTAGCGAAAATAGTTGTATGGCGCGGGTGGCAACGGCTGAGGTCGACAGATACGCTGTAACTATAAAAGGATCGCGGAATAAAATATTATACCTTCTTGAAATATTATAAATAATGTATTCTATACATTATTAATACTCTGCCTGTGCTAACTATACATTTAACTAAAATATATATTATTAACTGGAAATAATTATTCTGTGAAAATTGCGCTTTTGAATGCAATATTAACTAAAAATATTAACTAAAAATATTTCTAACATCTTGGGTTCGCAGACGAAATCGATAATACCTAATGCCCTTTGCATTTACTAAGTATATTACCTAAATAGCCACAGCTATACCATCCTGTCCGTCAGGGACGAAACATAAAACACAGTTATATTCCTAAAAGTGCTACCTCTTACGCGACAAAAATACCTATTGCAGTCGGGCTATGAATATGAACTATTTCCGCCTCATAATGGCGCCTGGAACCAATACTAAAAACCTCACTAGAAATAATAAATGCGACTAAATCTCGATAAATACAATATATACTATTCGTAATACGTCGTTGAATTGGCACATGATTCGTCTAATGGATGAAGGACCCCGTTGTGTATCGTAATAACTTCAAATTCTTTTATAGGAGCAGTGTGGAAACAATTGCATAATATTACGTAATAAAAACATCTAACGAACCTAATAATCTATACATTTATGTTACAATAAAATACGTTCACCAGAAGAATTCGTGTATTAGAAATAAAACATTTCCGTTTGGGGACAAACCAGTAGAATTGTTCGAACGTTGCAAAGGGAAAAATTCACACATATTAAATAACACTGAAATTAATAATTATAAACACTTTGTATTAGCAAATCCTTACCTTGAATGGTTTCGTCCTAGACGTGCATGAACCTGTTCATATTAATTGCGTGAGAAAATAATACATATATTTGCTATTTACGAAATACGACATTTTTGAAGCGAAACTTCTTTATAAATAAGTAGATAAGGTCTCGGGGATGGTTTGTTCGAAAGGATTCTACAACAGCCCGTGAATTTATATGAAATAATAATTTCTTTGAATGCTAAATTTTGGTTTTTTAAACCCTCAGCATCTCTGCTGAGAGGGGTTGAGGCTCCGTGCCCGCCTAAACCCGGTGACCAACTTCCTAAGTGACTAAATGGCCCCCCTTGTTCCTCCGGAACTTACTGCATCCCGAGACTCTATCTCTTCTTTACGAGATGTGATCCTGTGACGCCTCCCTTTTAGGCTCCCTTTTAGGCTTATAATTGAGATGTACGTACTCTTTTGGTACGAGTTTCTGATGATGGGTGCTGTCTTGAGGCGCCTTTCTTTTAGGCCGGTGTTTGAAGAATCATGTACTCTTTTGGTACGAATTGATGACGACATTAGCCTCCTTTGCGGGCATAGTCAGCGATGTTACAAATTATTGTGCAATCTCATTATGCCTTTTCAGAGCGGCGTCCCACGATTCTGCATCTTGCAACATTTACTTTGGACAAATGTTAGAGTGTTAGTAACATATTTATAATATCACAGCTATTCCATATGAGTGAATGATTTTTATATTTATTCTGGCCCTGTCTTTCTTACAGAGGACGAAATAGAAGTTAACGTTTTCTATCAAGGTTTTACAGCATTCAGGCATGAAAATCCTTCCAAAGACAAAGGGAACCTTTTGTGGGTTATGTGGCCCTGCGCCTGGTGAGGAAAGAGGTCGGTTTATTGACGACCCCGAGCAACAAAAAGGGCCCCGCCTTTAAGGGACCCTGCAGGGGCTTGTGCGGGTTCCACGCCCAAGTGCCGGCAAGCATCTACACCCCGACCAGCTAAGCCATCACAAACCAAATATCCCCAATCTTTAGTTAGATCTCCCCATTCTGTCCTTTACTCGTCGTTCTGAAGCTACTTGTTAATCAAATGTACCGAGGTACTCAAATCATAAAGAGTTAGTTGTAGACCGGGTGTAATGATTGCGCAATACCTACACAATACAACAATTATCATAATGCTACTAGGCACTTCATTTAGAAATTTGTGTATTCAATTGTTAGTAAAGATAGCATAAAAATCCCTTTGCATAAAGATACATCCGTTTGGAAGAAATTCTCTTACGATTTGAACCAATATCACACAAGCAATCGTGATATTAATTACACATAATTACCCCGAACTCAAATATTCCCAAAATAATACATTTTGACAGTGAAAATAATTAATCGTAATAGATAATATACATGTGATCCTTAGCTGAAGACCGGATTGCGCAATACTTATGTAATACAATAATTATCATAATGCTACTAGGCACTTCATATAGAAATCCGTGTATTCAATCGTTAGTATAGATAGCATAAAAACCCTTTGCATAAAGATACATCCGTTTGGGAGAAATTCTCTACGATTTGAACCAATATCACACAAGCAATCGTGATATTTAATTACACATAATTATTCCGGACTCAAATATTCCCAAAATAAATGCATTTCGATAGTGAAAATAATTAACCGTAATAGATAATATGAATATGATCCTTAGCTGTTACTCTTTGTGGCGGAATCCTCCTTCTGGTAATGATGAATGGTAGATTCCTCCATACGTCCGGGCAGCAACTCCGTCCGCAAATGCTGTTCTCCAAATGAAGTCTCTGGCAGTAGTCTCTCGGGCAGCGCTTCCGCTGGCAGGTCTGGTCTCGAACTGAAGGGGCAGAGTATATCGTGTTCGCTCCTTTTATAGTAACGATTTCACCATACCTCTGAAATCCACGCTAGTGCAGTGACTCATCCTATGCGCGATGACCTCACCGCCGGCGCTCGCCATTTGCCGGATTCAGTCATCAGGACGGTCGCCTCCGGCTCAACCCGTCGAAGGCAAAGCGCGCCTGTGATTGGTCCGTTTCGTTAAAATAACAGTAAAGCACCCGCTACACGCGAGACTTGCTGTTCCGATTCATAAATAATAAAGGCTCGTTCGCACCTACTCACAAGGTCGAGTCTATTAGGATTGTCATAAACAATTTTAGTTTGACACAGAATTATATCTAAGGTATAATAAAGACCTAAGAAATATTACTTGTATAGCTGAATATTCAATATTTTGTTAGCCTCTTGTAATACATGGAATCTTGAGAAGAAATATATCAGGCTTTTTTTACTTTTAAACGATTCAAACCAGAAGAAATATATTTTTGATGTCCATACTTGGCTTTTTTGAATATTATTATTTTAAGATTTTCTAAATTTATTAAATCTATCTCTATGTCGACCATCACAACCTTTTGTCTATGACATCTATAATTTATGTTCGTTAAATTTTACTTACTTTTACCACAGCTGTAATAGCACAGAATCTCAACGCAGTCAATATATCGCAATATTTGAAAGTAGCTCCCCGGCGCACCGTTACAAAGCATAAAGCGATGCCCACTTTTCATGTTTCACTTTATAGTCCTTCGGCTAGAGCGACGCCTCCCCACGCGCCGTGACGTCACTTCAGAGCACTCCGACACACATTTCCGTGGGAAATTATTGCCAGACGTTTGTTTCGGAATCGGAGCGACAACAATAATACCTCACCGCGCGCGGCACGAGAGGGCGCAAAGAAGGCTTCCACATCGAGATCCGCGCTCGAGAGGGGAGGGGGAGAAAGAGGAAAGAGTGGCGAAGGTATTGAAATATACCGCCGTAAGATCAAAACAGATTGTGAAGTGTGAGTGCTCGTGAAAATGCGAAAGGAATTTGCTTTTTGAAAAGGAATGAGCCCACGCAAGGAATCCGGACGGTGATAGGGTGGATCCATGTCATCCGTGGGTGGAAGGTTTGGAGGGATGCTCGAATTATAAGTTCCTACACTAAAACCTCTATACAAAGAAATTCAGGCGAAGGGGCGTCCTTTAAAGCCAAAGGTACGTTTGCCGAATGCGTGTCTAAAAAAATGATAAATTAGTTTCGCTAGTTGGGTTCACTTGTATAATATAATTTCACTGAAAAGTTTGCTGTATGTATTTATTGCCAACGTTTATCAGCCTAGTATAGTGAACATAATTGTAAATATCTAAAATTTATTTGCGTCGGCGAAATTGCTGCAAGTTTTTTTTACAATATACGACCTATTCGCGAAAGAGTTGTTAAAACAAAAATTTACTAAAAATAGATAGAGATTATTCATGATTTTTATAAAATTTTATACTTCAATTGTCGATGGATTCTGATTCTCTCAAAACTTAAGTAGTGGTAATATAAAATATATTAGAGGTAACAAGGTTTATATATTGTTATTATTAAAAATCACTTAAATCAGTGAGGGGATTAGGGAATGGGAGTGCATTTGCATTTTGCAGGATCTAATGAGTAACAATATATGTACAAAATTTTCTGTCCAGGGGTGGAGTGGGCTTAATTTATTTTCATCAGGGTTTTACGTTGCAAGTTTGCGGCAGAAAATTGTTCAATTTCTATAATTGAAAATTCTTATCATTCTTTCTATCCTGACCTAAGATGCTGAAACGTGGACTTATAACAGACCTCATCCACAAGTTAAGGTAGTGAGTGGTCTCATAGTATAGTAATTCATGTGTTTATATATAAATACAAAGTTTTCTTCCTTACTCCTGGGGATGCCCTCATGGGGATGAATCCGAAAAGATTCGAATTATTTGATGTAATTTTCTATGGTGTGGAATGGGAAACGCTTGACTTCGCAGTCCGGAACCGCTGTCCCCCTAGTCCCCCCTGTCGCTCAAACACATACACACCATGAAAAAATTGAAAATCTTGACACATACTCTCAACACTCGTGCCAAACACCATCTTGTACGAATTCCCCCAAGGGAAACGGATCCGGACAAAGATATTTCAGTTTTTTTAAGACAGATACTGTACAAATACCAATCAACTAACTCACAACATTCAAACAAGAAAGTCAGAATTCTCCGCAAGAATTGTTCGTAATGAAATTAGGTGCGAAAATTCTGAAAACAGAAATTATATATAATATTGTAACATACGTTATATATATTCTCTACTGCGAAAATGCAAGAATAAACTGTCACATTCACACACTATTGCCATGGATACATAGAATTGTCAATGAGCATAGTGAATACTTGGACATATTTCATCAATGCTTGACAATATTTAAGATGATTTATGTACTTGTTCAGATATATATTGTGTTATAAATTTCATATGTATGTATGTTTCTATATGTTTATATACATTTTTGAACGATCATGCAAGCAAATATTATTCACATTTATAATGTACACTGTTATCTAGATATATAAAAGTTTTTTATTTTATTGTAATAGGTGTAAACTGTAGAAATAAAATAAATAAATAAATAAATAGATAAATAAATAGATAAACAAATATGTTGTCGTTCATTTTTTGCTGAATAACACAGTGTCTATTTTATTCACTACATGTCATTATCATAATATATTTTTTGATAAATGGTACGTTGCACCGTATAATAATGCACCGTATCTGAAAAAAAGTTCTGGAAAATTACAAATACTCGTACAGATATACGCCACAAAATTCTCATAATATTAAATAGTTTAAATAAAGAAATTCGCAATCGCAGTTCCCCAGATAGGAAGAGTTCCGGGTTCGTATCTCGGGGAAAACCAATTTTTATTTCTCTATATCCTTAATGACCCGTATAATTTATATTTAATATCATAAAACTAGGCATATTTAAAAATTTCAACCTCAAAAATATCTTAATGAAAAATGATTATTTATTTCTAATTGTAATTGAATTTTTCATAAATATAATTAATCACCGCAAGAAAAAGTGAATTGTTTATTTAAGATTTTCGACAACCAATTTTGGAAGGAAAAAATCGTACAAAAGAAAGTTAATTGATAATTTAATTACCTGATCATTGATTCTATAAAACGTCCGTAAGAATCCTTTAAATAAAATACGCCGTATTCAGGTTTCAAAAGGAATCGTACAGTCTGATGAAATTAATAATATTATAAGGCTTGTGTAAGCGCATGTCAATTAAAATTTTCCGAGGTACATTTTGTACTTTCTAAGAAATATCGAAACGTTTTAATTTGATGCTAATTAGTTTATTGCCATAGAATTCAAGAGTTTGTGGAAAATTTACGTTAAATCAATATTAGAACACACGAGTTCAATCAATTATCGGATTAATTAAAATATGGTATAAAGAGCCTACGACCCACATATTAAATTATTTAACTAGTGATTTTTTTTCATTTAAACTCAGAATTAATAAGATTAATTCTGAGTTTAAATGAAAAATATACGCACGGATACCACGCGATTCTGAACGAACTAAAGACAGCCGTGTTCCATGGAAAGACATAAAAATATCATTCTGTCAGTACATTTTTGGTGAATAATTACCTACTTCCCTAAAATACTCTTTTTTTCTACCATTTTCAAATATCTCCACCAACTCCTGCCAAGCTTGGTTCTTGGCATATTTGAGTAATCCTCACACTGAAGATCCCATATTACAGGTCCTTTCTCCACTTTATCAATAAAAAGTTCAGTGTCAAAGCGATCCATAACCATAGAAAGAGACTATAGTCCACGCGTGCTCCTGTTATGACGTGGGAACCGTGCGATGCCCGCAACGCGAATGGACGCTCTCGTAAGGCTCCATAGTAATAGGATCGTGCGGACGCCGTGCGGGTCTATTTTCTAGTGGTTGCGTTGCGGGCACCGCGGCGGTTGACTAACCGCACGGTTGTGTCTGAACGATCACATACAAACCTAGGTAAATAAGACCCGCACGGATTCCACGCGATTCTGAAACTGCACGGTTCCCGCTCTGTCTGAACAAGCGCTTCATACATATTTGTTTTTCAAAATGTTGGGAGACAGTTTAGAACTAATTAACTATTTAAATGAGCATCAAAGTATTTTTGATTAGCAAATTGATTAACCTAGCTAAATCTATAAATTGTTCATAAGATTGAGTTAGGTCGAACCTTAACTAATGAGTACTTGTGCTAATTGCTAATCTAACTTTACGTTATTGGTGGCAATTTTTAGGTATTTGTTAATCAAGCCAGTTGTATCAACTCTCGGAATCTACATGAATATGGGAATCTTTAGTAAAATCTAAAACAACTATAGCATCCTTTCGTAAAAACCATAGATTCGTAGAAAACGCCATAATGGATGGTTTAAACGATAGATGGTTTAAACCAAGTTGATTCACCGGCCATAAGTCACAAAACCAGTGTCTTTTCTTAGAGTATCCTAAGGTTGTGTATAGTAGACTCCAGGAGCGTGCAATGAGAACATTGAAGTATGATATTTACGTAAGCACATGTTTTGAAAAAAAATCAAGTAAAATGACTTAAATATGACATAATCACACAAATATTTTATTTCGATGTTTTTTACGAAATATATGGCTGCGTAAAAATCATCTTTCAGTATATTCACTGTACGCGCTTGTTAGACCCGTATTTGTTTGAATAGGGGATATGGCATTACCAAAGTTTCAATTACCCAAATAGAGCATCAAGTACAAAATAAATATATACCTACAGTTTCATTATAAAATTATTATACTGGTTGAGCGATAATGGATTAAAACATACCCTTCTTTAGAGATACAAGTGATTAAAAACAATTTCCACCAAAGAAAATACTTAGAAAAAGATGTAATTTTCATTTTCTAAAAAATTTATGTTATAATAAAAAAAAAAAGTTTCTATTTAAAATGAAATAAAATAATGACGCACGAAGCACTATTCTACTATTTTAAAACTCGATGGTCTCCCGGGACGAGTCTCAAACCCCCGACCACCTGATCACCAGCAAGTCACTTGCCGCTAGACTAAACAGGCGCGTCAAATAAATTTCACCAAACTTTTCAGATGTTCGATCGTCTTCGCTCTACCGAAACCGTCCAGAGGTGACATTGACATAAAACGATTTAACCGATATGTACGAGTTTCATTGTATTTTCAGCGGAAATAATCCCAAGGCTTACATTTATCGAAGAAGACGGCTGTACCAGTTATTTTAATGTACCAGTTTTTTTCAAGCGCCTCTTCTCAGCGCCTCCCGAGATTATTTCAGTTCTTTGTGAAAAATACAAACTCTGTTTGCTAGAGGCGTTTCTTCAAATATTGAGGTGTTGATTTTCGGAGATCAGAGGGGCGCGGGCTAAACATTTAAAGGTGACGGTCCTGAAGTTGCACCCCCCAGAGGAAGAAAACAAATAACCCTTATATTTATCTTCGCAGCACAACAAATAATCCTTCAAAACTTCGCAACCTTTGCAATATTCTAAGATCATATTTAAAGTCCATCAAATGTCAGACCGGTTTATAATACGATCCTGCGGGACAAAGCTGTGCGTAGCTGGAATTCTTGGAAAATAAATCAAAATGAAATATTTCTATGAGAGAATATTAAGGTAGGCTGAATGGGAACTATCAACATTACCATAATTCATGTCGTTTGCGCGTCGGTCACATTTTTAATATCGTAGATTATTTGCAAAATAATCGTCTGGAATTTTTTTGCATGATAGGAATACAAAAAAAAAGCTTGCTGTTCAATCAATCATATTTTCAAATGAACCAACTATATGTAGGTATGTATCAATTTGTTATATATTCAATAATTTTTTTTATCGAATTATACATTGCAATTGAGTTAGTGTGGGTACAGTGCGTAATACGCGCATTGTTTCGTCGCGTTAAGTTTACGTATACGCCCCTCTAACTCAATTCCTATCTTATATGAAAAGACCTATAAGTGAGGACCTTTAACGTATATTTCTTGGTACATAGTCTGGTTCCACGGCTGATCAAAATGGCTGATGAAAAGGTCAAACTAATACTCCTAAAAAGTTAAATGTTTAACATATTAAAAAAGTCACGCTTTATTAAAAAAATAAGTTTTCACTTTTGAGAGATACGGTTTGAAACGAAATTTGAAAAAAAATCAAAAATAAGTTTTGTTTACTGGGCAATTTCACTATTCAAAAAAGAATACTTTAACTGTTAAAAAAATATATTTTTACTCCCTTTCTTTTAACTCGTAGCGTCTGCTTGTCTGCCGAAAAAACTTTGGATCGATTTTTAACCCCTTTCCAGTGAAACTTCGCAGGCAGACTCGTGGCGACGATAAAAATGATCTAACAAATTTATGTTTAAAAAAAATTTAATTATAGTATAATTTTGCATTTTTCGAAATTTTAACGGTTTTTTCAAATTGGAAACCATACAAATGAGAAAGGAGACCGAAGCGTGGAGAAGGCGCGAAACCAGTTTCAATTAGTCTGACTCGAGCCATGGCCATGGGTCCAATTAGACGGTTTCGCCGACGCCGCGCCGTGCCCCTCTATACCAATTATTACGTTTTCAATATTTTATAAGTTTTAAGGATAATAATATACATGGAATAGATTTTCCACATCAACTTAAAGAAAGAGGAATATGCTGATAAAATATCAAATTGGAAACAATACATTGAGAAAGGGAGCATAATATAAACTTGGTTTTTATGGGTTAGTTTTTAATTCATAGTATTCGGTATCAAAATTCATAAAACTTCGACTGTTTGTTAAATACAAAATAACACGTATTTATTTTAATATAAAATTAAAATTAAATCTATATACCTAATTTTATTTACGCCATATCACATATATAAAAATATATACAGACTTAATATAGAATGTTCAAAGTAAAAATATATGACACGAGTTGGATTAAATTGTCCCAATTACAAACCGTCACCATCAAAGTCTTAATGTGGATAGTTTCGGCATGATGTTGCCTCACGACATTTCGTTATCTAACCTAGATAAAATTAAACAATTTTTTTTTATCCAATCAAGAGCAAGATTCTGACCCATTTCATTAGATCTAACGATCTGTAAAACATATTATATTTAAATACTAATACTAACATAATATAATGACTAAAACATTTAAAGTATAGGTATATAAATCATTTAATGAAAAATTAAATGCTTTTGATTTTTTAAATTATTTTGTTCTTATTTTTAATAATCAATAAAAATAATTTTTATTTCAAATTTTTTTTATACTTAGTTGAGATTTTTCTGGACGTATTTTCCGCGTGGAAAACGAACTGCCTAAAAAAATTCTCGCGTGTGCCAGAGGAAAGAAAGCCTGTACGATGATCCAGGAAAACATGGGAAAGGCAAATGGTTATTCCTAAGGCATTAGGAAGATTGGACTACCAGAGGCCCCTAGTAAGCGACACAGCGCAAGACATATAGTGGGAGAGCGCTACTTCTGGAAAAGGAGTGTGGGAGAGTTCAAATAATAGTCTCTTAATAAGGTTAACGTTATTTAAAATGAACGAATTAATGACAAACAATAATATAAGCGAGAAATAAATAAATTTTAATTTAAGCAAAGAAAATATACCGAGTTGTATGAGCTGGCTAAAGTAATCACTTTACGCAATGCAACTTTACAGAATGTCCACACATTATCAAATTTTTGAAAGTTGTGTGTGTATGTGTATGTTCTAAATCAGTTTCTTTCATATATTCCATACACTACTTTCCGTAGCTAAATAACTTTGTCTCTGCGAGTCTTCTATAATTTATCTTGATTTATAATTATCCCTCCGTGGACAAAATCCAGCAATTGTGTTCTCAGAACCAGGAGAATAAATAGAGAATGAAAAGTACCAGTGTATACATAATAACTATCTTCACCAGATGTAGGCAGAGAGGATAAAATCCTATACTCTTCTATTGCACACTACTTTTGCTTCGAGCACATTCATATATCTTCTCGTGCATGCTCTCTGATTACTTATGGTTAAATAGGGCCATCTTCCAATATTTGATTTACCTGATCATGCCAGGTATTTCGTCTTCTGTTCCTGCTGCCTTTAACACTCGCCTCATATATTTTCTTTATCATCTCGCCTATTCGTTCCGCATGACCAAACAATTCCAGCGATCCTTCTTCTATCTACTACGTTGCAGCCAGCATTACTTTCATTTCTAATTTGTTCATTCTTCACTCTATCGATCAAAGATTTTCCACACATGCGTTTAAGCGACCATCTTTCCACCCCTTCAGTCTATTTTTGTTCTTTTTTATTCAATTCCAGGCTCTACTTCCGTACATTGGACAGTCAATGAATATACTCGTATATGAATATAAAAATTGCAAAAGGCAATTAAGAAAAAAATTGGGATATGTATCCTTCATGACTCACGATAGCCTTCACAACATGGAATATAATGGTTTTATATTTATGTTAAGTACATACGAAGACATAATGATATGTTATGCACATATCATGTGTTTCAAATTTAATATTTTCTCTTATATTAAACGCTGTGTTAAATATTTTTATTTATATTTAAATATTTTGGTGCGATCCGCATACTAATTATTTTTATAATTTGAAATACCTGATAATGAGATGGGCTGCTCTTGTCGAAACAATAGTAGTAATAGAAAACCCTAATATTGTGTGTGTGTTACAATGTTTCAATAAAAAATATATTTTTCATTAAAATATTGCACAAAGAAGTGACTGCCAAGTCATTAACTTATTATTACGTACTTATTCATTTGATACAAACTTTTGGCATCCAAATACAAGACTCTAAATAACTAATACTTGTTTATTTAGGTGATCACTATTTTATAGCATATATTCAGTTTGATAATTTGAAACATTAATGTCACACACACATATTTATTCAAAAATATTAATAGTACATTTTCTTTGTGTAGAGAATCGGGCAAACCTAGATGGAATAATTTTGAGTCCTTGGTTTCGAATACGAACAAAAATATCTGTAACGAATTCATTCGCCATGTTGCCAAAGCAATATGCCTACAATGCCAAGTAGACTATACTTCTGTAGCGATAATGGCGGGCGATAAGCAATATTGGAAAATGTTGAAAAATTAGATCAAGTCATGGCATATACTCGTTTCAGTAATAGGCTATAAAACTATGCTTGTTATTTTTAGCGAAATAAATATATGCTTGTTATAAAAAAAATTAATCCTTTATTTAGAATCCCGATGTTTTTTTCTGTGTAACACACACAGAGAAATTTATAGACTTTTTTCTATACCGTAAGTAATTAACATTATTACACATGACAAGTTTTGCGCCCGGGTTTTAATATTTTTGTGTACATGTATTATATACAAAAATTTATAATATATACATTGTATATTACACACATAGGGAAATTAATACATTTCATTGGAATGAAGTGTGAATAAATAAAACACTCGTTAAAGACCACTTTTGAATTTAAGTATACACTACTAGTTTCGAGAACTACGGATGTTTTCATTTGCAGGCGAGAATATAAACTGTTTATATTCTCACTTGTAGATGAGAACATCTGTAGTTATCGAAACTAGTAGTGTATAATTAAATTCAAAAGTGGTCTTATCAAGTGTTTTATTTATATATACAAATCAATAATGTAATTCCACAAAGTTAATGTCAAATCGATAAATAATATACATGTAAATACGTTATCCCATTGCTCTGGAGATTTTTTTGTATATTTCAAAATAGTAAAAAAATAGGTAATCATTATTTCAAAATTTATTACACAAAACCTGTTTTTATTATATAAATATATAACATATTATTATTATGTATATTAAACATAACACATTACATATGCCCGTTCTAGGTCGGATTTTAAACACTAGTCTTAATAATAATAACAGTCTTCTAATATTATATGTAGGTGTATACAGTGTGTTTCTGTTTCAAATATATAAATATTATATTCAAGAACACATTCATATTTGTGAAGTTGTAATTTGTTCTGAAAAATTACGACTTCAAAAATATGAATGTGTTCTTGAATAAAATAACTGTTGTATCAAAGGTGTCCAATAAAAAATGAATTAAACTGTTAATTCTGGCGTCCATCTAGTGCTTGTATCGCAAAGTAATTTGAACTCCCGTATGAACTGCCAATAAACCCGCCATTGTAATAGTATATACGAAAAAAAAAAAATTGGAAATATTGTGCCATTTTATAAAAAAAAAACATTTACAAAAGAAAATAAAAGTAGCTACGAAAAATTTATTTTTGAAAAAAATTCATATCAAAATATATGCGTCACAGTTTTCCATTTTCAAAATGTTGGACTTTTGTTAAAGGCCACATAGCCACATTTACAGGACCGAAGTTGCAACCGGGGAAAATTAGGTTAAAGGTGAGAGTTATTTTAAACAGGAATTGTAAATAGAAAAGAATCTCTTAAAGGTCACGTTTAAATATATTACCAGAAGGTGGTTCATGAAATTCACCTTGTTTAGTATCAGATTCCATAAATAGATTGGGTGCAAGTTTGATGATATTATTATTAAACTAGATGTTCGTACCCGGCGTTGCATGGGTAATGGATTTAGTTGAAAATAAATTTGTGGGGAGTAACAAAGGTTTGCTTCGAACGGTATAGATTTGCATCGAAAATATATCAGGGGGAGGGGAAAAGGTAAAAGGGTAGGGAGGAAATGTCACCTTTGTTACCTGCCGGGTCCTAAAGAATAAGTTTACAAATTTTGAGTCCGATCGGTCAAACGGTGCAGATTTGCATCAAAAATATATCATGGGAGGGGAAGGGGTAAAAGAACCAGTGGAGGGGAAATGTCGCCTATGTTACCCGCCGAGTCCTAAGGAATAAGTTTCCAAATTTTGCATCGAAAATATATCAGGGGAGGGGTAGGGTTAAAAAAATAGGAGAGAAACGTTACATAGGTTTCCTGCCGAGTTCTTAAGAATAAGTTTCCAAACTTTGAGTCCGATCAGTCAAACGATACAGATTTGCATCGAAAATATATCAGGGAAGGGGAAGGTAAAATTATATGGGGGAAATGTCGCCTATGTTACCCGCCGGGTCCTAAAGCATAAGTATGCAAAATTTGAATCGAATTAGTTAAACGCTATAGATTTGTATAGAGACGGACAGACAGACAGATATTGAGTTTTATATGTATAGATTTAGCATATTCGACTATTCAGGTATATTGCGTGCCTGCAGAATTAAATTGCGTGTATCTAACTTCATTAATAATCGATAATACAGTTTTATTTATTTCTATTTGGTCTTCAGACTTTATATTATTTTCTTATAATTTATATATTTTTAAAAATTTATAAATATACGCCCGCTTCGATTAATTGGGACAGCTTCTTAATTGGGCCAAATGTCCTGAACCCGATATCAAATCCTCCCGATCCCGATTCCAATTAATCGACAGTATTGTTAAATTATTGAAACTTTTTATTAACAAATAAAAATGAAAATGTTCTTTAGAACACTATCATTTTTACTAACATACATTAGTACTTTAGTACTTGAACAAAAAATATTGTGTGTTTAATGTAATGTTTATTTACTTTCTCGTAAGGTAGAGTGCCATTAGGTAGTTCTACATTAAGTATGTTGACTAACCTATTAACAAAACATCACTTCGTCTCGACCTAGTATGCAAATGTGCAAAATAAACAAACACAAATTATTATATCCCTACAAGTATACACAAGTTGTCAGCCTGACATAATAATCGACATTAAAAGTAGATGAATAAAAGATGGCAACCACTTATACATAAAATCTAAACGTATTTTAAATATTATACTAAGAAACTTCCCGTTTCCTGATGCAGATGTGAATTATTTTTCAACACCTCGTATGCTCAATGTTATTAATAAAGCTGAAAATGTATGCCCGTGTGTTTACGATTCGTGGTAACTGAAAAATTGTTATGAAGTTAGCATTTTGTGCAGTGCACAACGTGTAATTTAAAATATGTAATTAGAGGAATTTTGGATGTAGCTATACCGACATACGTTTGTAACTAACATACACGTATCTTGAATATGATAAATCCGCATCCGGAAACTTAGTCGGCAACCTTCGATAGAAAACATTCATTCATTCAAAATTGTAAAGAAGTACTCATTTAGAATGTAAGAACGCTTCTAGAGATTTGATTGAAATAAGAGAAATAGAAAATTCGTGTAAAATTTATTTATATAAAATTTATATATTGGCTTATATTTAAGTGTAAGCGGATCTGGGCGGATAACAGTTTCACGCATGCGGGGTCATCCATTGGCTATTTACGAAACAACTGCAGTTTTTTTTGTTCTACCTAGTGTTGTACCTAGTGAATACTTCCTACCTAGTGTTGTATCTAGTGAATACTCCCCCTTCTTGCATTTTAAATGATGTCTTGGTGGAAAACGGTTAGAAAACGACGAGAAACTCAAGACCGCCCTTGTCGACTGGTTCAATTCCCAGGCAGCGAACATAAATGCAGAGAGGTTAAAAAAACTGGTGCAGCGTTACGAAAAGTTCTTAGAACTGAATGGTGATTATGTGAAAAAGTGAAGAAGGTATATGGTAATTTAAAACTTTTAATAATAATTTTTTCTCACGAGTACATTGTTTTTGATGACCAAACGGCTCTAACTTTATGAACATGCCTAGTAAAAGGAACTCTTGAGGTAGTTATTAGTTAGTTTCTAATACGTTATTGTTTGGTCGATGTTTGATTGTAAAGATGATTGAAAATCACCGGAACATTTGAAACTTAACCACCAATATTTAATCGATAGTTAATAATTTAATATTCGTTATCGCAATCATTGCTACAATCGAACACAAGTCACAATCGCAATTTTTTCATCGGTGGTTTCTTGTTACGAGGCGATGTCTGACATGTTTTATAGGTTGTGCGTGGCTGAGAAACCTTATTCTAGAACTGTACAAGTTATGCATGTGCATCCGGTGGTCTTTAGAGGATTGCTTCTTCTTTCTTTTCCTTCCACTTTCTTTTTTTCTAGGAAATTGCATCAGCCCTCTTCCGTTCTCTTGTTTCCCCGGCGAAATGCAGTACTTCTCATCACTAATCGACATACCTAAACCAACAAAGTATGATAAATAATTAAAATTGAAATATTTATTGCAAAAATATTGTACTTATAAATTTTAGTTAAGTATGAAAATTATGGATTCTTAAAATTATTTTTAGGTAGGTATAAGAATTATTTTTTGAAACAATTTTATAAAAATTGAATTAAAAAAATTAAAGACAATAATTTTATGGTTTGGTTTATGTTATCCCGATGAAGGAAAACCTAGTTGGCTTAATCAATAAACTCATGTGGTTAAATGCAAAGTTGATTTTGTATAATTTTAATAAATAATTCTCTTTTAATAAATTAAACATTTTTTTTAAATAAAAAAAATAAAATAAAGATATAAAGATACACGTAATACGTGTCGCATAAATATTCTTACTATTTTAAAACTCAGCTTATCCATCCATCTCTCGAAACCAACTTTATGGTCATTCGCTGAGCACTTCCTTACTTCTCACAGGTCTGTCTTGATATTATCTAGTCATTACCTTCTTTATTCCCCTTTACCTTAATCCCGTAAATAAAATAATTAAAAATCCTTTTTTTTAATTTTCTCATTATTTGCCCGTACCTTTAGATTAAGGGATGAAAAATCGTTTTCATCGGTCAATCTTTTGTTATTTTAAATAATTACTTTAGCTTATTAAACTATCTTATTTTAAATTATAAATGAGAAAGATATTAAACATTGGTACGAATTGATTACCAAAGGGAATGATTCAGTTCGTTTGGTTTGTTCAGTTTAACGTTCTATACCATCGGAAGAAAGTTTTGTACACGTCACATGAAACACAGAAACGATGAGAACTTAAAACACTGGTGTCCGTGTATAGGTAGAAATTTAAATATAATTAAAGCAATTTATCGTATAACCACATCAGGATGGAAGCGAGGCGGATCCGACTTTTGATTTTAATTGAAGAGTACATCACACATCACAAGTACTTTGCAGTTCGTATTACCGTCTGGCTGGTGTTAATGTAAAATGTCTATTTGGTAGTCTAGACATCACAGATCTGGCATTAGAATATAATAAGGGAACTATAATATTAATAATCACATTACTGCAGGTTGGTACGCTAGAAAGCATTTATTTTCAAGAACTAAGATGACGAGGAATGACAGTTCACAACGTAACAAATAAATGTTGAGCTAACAGAGTTATGTGAGTGTGGAACC
Organism: Agrypnia vestita; assembly: GCA_016648135.1. Classification (NCBI taxonomy): domain Eukaryota; kingdom Metazoa; phylum Arthropoda; class Insecta; order Trichoptera; family Phryganeidae; genus Agrypnia; species Agrypnia vestita. Next base: position 64,437 of record JADDOH010024421.1, on the reverse strand, counting down.
TGGAGTCATACGAAGAATCCAGCTAGTGTCTGTCTGAGAATTTGAAATGAAAATGTCACGGAGAATATACGAACCAGTTAGGGATAATCACAAACTTTGAGCTTCTTTTACCCTTCCACAATTAAATATTCTGGAAATATTAAAGTTTAGAAGGCGAAGATGGGCAGGACGCGTCTTCAGATGTGACAACTTCACTAAGTAGGGTTTATGAATTCGAAATGATGGTGTAAGAGTATATTTCTTAAATTTATGTATTGAAAAATTTGAGACCCGGGAGGTAATTCCTATCTATGTGGTAGTTTTGAGATGTTAAATTATATTTTTAATAAGTTTATTGCGTTTTATGTAATTTAATGTTCCTGTCTTTTATTTCGCCATTATCTAGGCTGTGTATGAGTTTTAGAGCTTCAATATTTGTTATGTTATCGATGTTAAAATGCTCCATTGTCTGATAGACTGTTTAAGTCGGTATCGTTTTGGTTTCACTTAGTTATCTTATTGGGACGGTTGTGTGATCGGCCATAATAGAGCCTAATATAATAATTAATTTATTGTTCGAATAATATGTATCTATAAATATTATATATATTTGTAATTATTTCATATTCAAGATCTTGTCTTTCGGCATCAAGACTGTGTATATTATTTGCGTATAAATGAAGAGGACATAACAAAAAAGACATTAAATTATTGTATTTTTCATTATTATTTACAATTTCTTGACAACGTTCTACAAGTTTTCGATGCCTCTGCTGTAAAAACAATGCGGGCTTGACTCGAAAAAATTGTCGTTCGAAAAAAAGAAAGTGTCCAAACTGTTCACTTTTGTCTAAATGATTTTCGATTTTGAAGTCCTTTAATTAAATAAAATAATAAAAAAAACTAACCAAAGTTTTTACAATACTCCCTTTTGTTTTGAATCAGCTTTCGTGTCTATACACGCGTCGGGCTAATTACTCATAAAGAATGATTCCAATTTAAAAAAAACATTAAAATTTCTAAAAATCCAAAATTATACTATATTTATTAATTTTTTTAAAACGAAAATTTGTTAGATCATTTTTATCGTCGCCACGAGTCCGTCTGCAAAGTTTCAGCTCGATTTGATTTCGGGAAAAGGGTTAAAAATCGATCCAAAGTTTTTTAATCAGACAAGCAAGCAAGCAGACGAGTTAAAAGAAAGGGAGTAAGAACGTAAAAACAAATACAATATCATGTAGAGCAAACATTTTTCTTTAGAATGAACTACCGATCAACTTTGCCAATTCGTTCTACATGTATATTTTATTTTATTTATATAGCTTTTTATATTTATAGCGGCATACACCCATCTTCTCACAAAAATTGAATATTTCTATAGAAAACGAAATAAATTCACATTTTAGAGTAAAGTATTTGACCGGAAAATTCTTCAAATCTTTAAAACCCTGACTTTGAATACTAAGAGAATTCAGAAGCTCCAGACGTCCAAGAAAATAATAAAAAAAACTATGCTGGAAATCATTAAAAGAGACAAAAAAGAATCGCGTGGATTAGAGCGCAGACAAGGATGATTGACGTAATTGTCACCGCTAAAGAGCGTAAATGGAAACGAGGAGGCTATAATACAAGATCCAGGGATGATTCTTGAATTATAATTATACTATCGTATTTACGTATTTGAACGTGTTAAAACGCCTAAAGTCTTGATTAACTGAATTATCGGATCAGTAGGTAACACGGTGTTCATTGTATTTATTTACTATACTAAATCTAATATTATCTAATTTATTACTGTTTAACAAATCAAAATTGTGTTGGATGACGGTAGATTCGCATCACAGAACTGGTTCAGAAGATAAGGACACGATATTCTAAACTTCTGCAGTGTGAGCCCCTGGTTCGGATACTCGAAATATATGCCCTAATGATAAGTTATTACATAGTTGGAGAGGTACACACGGCGCTGGTAGTTTTCCTTCCTGATTGTGGCAGACATCTGCGAAAGTTTATGCTGTTTATATCAAGTCTTGTGCACTACAAAATTATTTGCGAGGACAAATTTCTTTAGGCGGATCGTTGAATTAGGAACAGGGCGTGACATCTACCGCAAACATATTTACTCAAAATTTGTACCAGTTTGTAAGGAGCGGTCCTTATAGTCCTTCCGAGGAGACTATAGAAACGGAAAAGATCACACATAATCGAAGTCTTCCTAATATTCTAGTAGAAATTAAGAATAACAAAACTATGCCAGAAACATCGAGAACATCGGGTCGCGACAGCATCGTGCCCACACACAGTTGTTGTTTTAACAAAAGCGAAACCAGAGACAAGCCGCAGAAAACAAGCGACAAGCGGAGATTTCAGTGCGGGTATTTAACAGAAATAAAGTACCTACCGACTCGTGAGAAGTGTTTGACAGTGATTAGAATTTCTAGATACAAGTGGAAGATTACCGAGTGACTAGTGTGAGATTAAGTACGAATTATAGAATAGATCTCAAGTTAGATCCGTGTCCAGTGATTTTAGTTAATTAATAAATCTTTAATTAATTTCAATTTTTTGATTTGTGAACAGTGAAAAATTGATTAAATTTTTGAGATTTTCTAAATATTAATTTAATTAAAAATCAATCTAAGACTCATAATTATTTTTCAGTACATTACTTCTAATATTGGACACTGAAATTTCACCTAAAACATTGAAAATTTAATTTAAAACAGAATAAATTTATTCACATAAATTATAGAAGTCTCACAGAGACAAAACTATTTATATGAAAAACATGTATGGAAGTCTACTCATAGGATGGCTTAGGGCTTACAATCTGTATGAGCTGGCTTAACTGATCACTCTACACAATCCAAAGTTCACCAATTCAATCGTAAAGGCATTAAAATTTTGAAAGTTCTATATAATATGTTCCAAATCAACTTTCGTTTATTTGAAGGCACTATGCTAGAAACATCTGTAGTATTTTCTCTTGAACGAGTAAACGTAGATTTTGCAGCTGGTAATGATGGAGTATTAAGCAATATTCTTTTTAATATATTCTTCCGAATTGCTTAACATACATACCAGAATACGTCTGAAAATGGGTATTTCTAATTTTTTAATTCCTTTCATACACCGTCATATAATGAACAAATTTAATTACCAAAATGAAGTAAGTTTTTGTTTTCATTATGGATAGCGTTGTTAATCATCACCGGTACTTGAAGCGCAGAACGCAAACAGTAGACTCGGAACAAAGTTCCTCGGACGTTCCGCCACGTACGCTAATTTAAATCCGCATAATAAATTACCACTGTTATCGGTATACCATTTAGTGTCGCTGGCTGTTTCGCTGCAATGAATTAAGCCGAGTTAAAATAACGCGCACCAAACTGTCAGACATGGCGATAATTATGCAACTTCAGGTGGGCCCGCAGCTGTGCAAGGAGATACGCGCATCTTGCACCGTGACGTCACTGTTTGGATGCTGCATCGGCTGTGTGGTAACGCAGAACAGTGCGCACGCTTCACACACACCACCTGACATTTTGATCTTCGCATCTGACCGACATCCAGACTAATAATAGAGCCCGTAGTACGAGCTATCTCGGTCTTGCAATCCAATCGGTCCGGAGTGTTTGGAATTAATTATTTATCAATTGGATGTGAAGCAACTGAGATTATGGTTCAGTAGGACGTTTCATTATGTTTCGTTTAGTTCACAAATTTAAAGAAAAAACTAACCCATAAAAACCAAGTTTATATTATACTCCCTTTCTTTGTAAAATATAATAACAATTAAAGACGAATTAAAGCATATAACATAACACTAAACTTACAGTAATTTAATATATTTCTAAAATGTCAGATGTTTTGAGCTTTGATAAGACACTTCATGCTTTGAAGATTAAATTCTAAAAATATTTGTCAGTCAATTTAGATTTTCAACATTCGTAGTGAAGTATCTATTATGTTTACCGATGGAGTAATTCAAATTTAGAAAATATTCCGCGACTTTATCGGGCCGCCGTAATCAAACTTTTCTAATGATTCCAATTTGAAATAAAAATAAATTTCTAAAAATCAAAAATTATACTATAATTATTATTTTTTTTAACGAAAATTTGATAGATCTTCTTGATCGTCGCCACGAGTCTACTTGCCAAGTTTCAGCTCGATTAGATTACGGGAAAAGGGTCAAAAATCGATCCAAAGTTTTTGTTGACGGCAAGCAAGCAGACGCCACGAGTTAACATAAAGGGAGTAAAAATATAAAAACATTTTTTATGCAATCTTTCGAATTGATTCATTTGATTTGTTCTATTATATAGAATTATATAGAACTATCTTCTGCGTGTAGTTTTATGGGATATTCTGCCGTGTGTATCCGACCTCTGAGGTCAATGTTTCGGATCCCATTCCCATCCCCTCGAAAGCAGAGACCTGAGAAAATTTTTAACATAGAACTACGTTAAAAAATTTACATAAGCGTGTTTAAGACTACACTGCCATGGTGAAATTGGATAACGCGCCATCTCCGGATAGATTGGAGGTCTGTTGGTTCGAATCCCGGTAGTAGTTAAAATATTTTTTCGTTAATTAGATTTTTCTGTATGTCTTTTCTAATTGATTAATATTTTTTTTTTTGAATAGATGTATCACTAACAAATGACTACATACATAACGATCTCAAATTGTTATATTTCTATTGTAATTGATTAATTGAATTGATTGATTATATGATGATTGATTGATAATTAATTGAATTAATTAATTGAATGAAATGATTTCAAACAAAATAGCTCCGATATGTTATTTTTTCTGTATATTGATTAAATTAATGGAATTTGTATTAAATTAATAAAAAAATTAAAGACTAAAATAATTTTTGACCCATCTGTATTCTCGCCAAATTTGGGTTAGGAGTTCAATACTCGTCCTAGAAGAATCTAATATATTAGGTCCTTACATATGAAATTGGCGTTTAGTATGGGAGGAACATAAAGCCGATTTTTTTTTATTATAATATATATTTATTTAATCAAAGTATGTACCATTGCTATCTATGCAATTTTGCCATTTCATAGGTAGTTCATCGATCTCTTTACTAAAAAAACCATTTGGACGGGAATCAATAAAATCTTTGAAGGCGGTTTGGACTGCCCCATCGGAGTTGAATTTTTTCCTTTGCAAGAAGTTATCCAAATTTCGAAAAAAATGGTAATCTGTTGGGGCAAGGTCCGGAGAGTACGGTGGATGTCTTAGACATTCCAATTGAAGCTCATCTAATTTGGTAGCCGTCTGTTGTGCAGTGTGTGGTCTAGCGTTATCATGAAGCAGCAGTGGCCTAGAGCGATTAACCAGCCTCGGTTGTTTAGCAGCTAGCTTTTCCATCATGGTTTGCAGTTGCTGACAATAGACATCTGCCGTAATCGTCTGGCCAGATTTAAGAAAGCTGTACTGAACGACACCAGCACTAGTCCACCAAACGCTCACAAGTAACTTTTTTGGAGTCAATTTTCGCTTTGGGCATGGTTTGGCTGGTTCGGCAGGGTTCAGCCATTGCGATGAGCGCTTCCGATTATCGTACAGGATCCACTTTTCATCACAGGTAATGATTCGATTTAAAATCCCTTCATTATTGTGCCGGTTGAGTAATGCAACGCAGCAGTCAACGCGCGTTTGTTGATTTGCTTCACTCAATTCGTGAGGTACCCACCTTTCAAGCTTTTTCACCTTACCAATTTGCTTCAAGTGGATTAAAACAGTTTTATCACTAACACCGCAGCCTGCAGCTAACTCGGATGTGGTTTGCGATGGATCCGCTTCCACAATAGCCTTCAATTCTTCATTATCAACTTTGGTCTCCGGCCGTCCAGGGGCTTGTTCTACAGGTCGAAATTTCCAGAACGAAAACGTTGGAACCAAAAACGCACTGTGTTTTCTTTTGCGGCACCGTCGCCATACACATCATTAATCCTTCGAGCCGTTTCTGCAGCACTGGTGCCACGGTGGAACTCGTACTCGTAAATAACGCGATATTTCAAGTTTTTCATTTTGTAAACTGAGTGACGCAAAGAAAAAAACAATTGAGGAAAAAACAAATGAATTATAATTTTCAAAACACATATACATGAGTAAATAGCTGTATAAATTTGGATTTGGAGTTCCTAACCAAAGAGAAGATATTTGAGATCAAATTTGCCAGTACGGCAAAACGCCAATTTCATATGTAAGGACCTAATATTATATTTATATTTCTCACATCACTCAACTAAGTAAATTAATGTGATGGGTTTAGCATCATTTTTTGCCCACCATTTTTTGTACAAATGCTTGACTAGAAAAGTGCTGGGCCTTTGTCAAAAATAAACGTAGCAAATAATTTTTCGGGAAAAGATTTGTGGCTGCGAAGGCAAATTGTAGGCGAACAATTGTGAGCGTAGAATGTTCCGAACACCTTTTTTATATTAGATATTTTAGTTAGGCACAGTGTGATATTTTAAATATGTGAAACATATTTAAAATATCACACTGTGTTGTAACAATCAAATACTTTACGTGCTACCTCTCTAAAAAGCAGCACTCTTCGTGTTTAGAGAGGGGGAAGTTTGCTTACAGTGTAATATAATCAGAATAATGTAATTCTGTCTATAACTGATATGTAAGAAATGAAATATTTAATTAAAGTATATATACATGTGAAGTATACATATACAGTAATAAATAAATTGAAGTTAGTAATGAATTTAAATAAGTTTAAATATTAATGGAGTTTAAATGGGAGTTATTATTTATTTTAATCCACTTATGAACGAACGACTTTAGATTTGGGATATTTTTTAATATTAAAGGTTGATTAAAATATTTTATTCGTACAAAAGAATAGTGGTTTTGGGCTGCATTAGTATTATATTTTGGGGTGTTAAAATTTAAGAATGATATTGTATTTCTAGAATTTAGGTGCCTAATTTTTTCTTTAAATATTTGGATTATGGATTATTTAAAAAAAAATATCTTTCAACAGAAGATACGCAAAATTTCTGAAGTAACAGGATTCATACGGTAGATTTTAAGCTTTTTTAAAATAATTTTGTTTATATTTTTTTGTGACATCATACCTAATGAGACATATTCTGTACACCTATATATGAATATCGCTGGTTTGGCAGAACTGATATTTTAATAACTGTTTTATTACCCGCCCTATTTTATCTACGTCAAATTACAACATCGTAAATTTCTCAAATGAGTAAGACATTTTCAAAGATAAATTGCTTCGTTTCGAAATTAAATAACCAACTCGTTAATAATTAGTAACATAAATTTATGTACGTATACTTGTGCAAGAAGATGTGTACATATGGAAAGCTTGGAAAGGTATAATATACTTTTTTAGTTTTCACATTCATTCTGCACATTCGCACTGCGAAATCATTACATTACACCACTAGCAACGCCTTACAAAATAAAATACAACTTTCGTATAAGGCTTCATTTGAACAAAGTTTTCACTCCGCTTCCTTCACCCAGCACCCGAAATTTATAATATTTTAGTTTCAAATATAAAGAAAACACCACCAAACAGTCTTTAAAAAATATGAGGGCTCAGTATCCACGAGGAAAATTGTTTCAGTGCTTATATAATAGAGTGGCATGAAAACGAATGATTTCTTTCAGTGTGAATTTTTTTATTTACCTTTTTCAATACATCTTTTTCTCTTTTACTTTTTTATTCTAATTATGTAACTTTTGTTTTTTAATAGTATTTCTTTTATACTGTTTATATTATTTTTTATCTGAACCTAGAAAATAGTTCCTCGACAACATGCCTAGCCTAAGTGAGAAATTGCCAGAATTACTTCTTTTAAATAATTTATTTAAACAATAAATAAACATGTTGAATCGTAAATTAGATAAATAAATTCAGTTTGAATTTGTAAGTAGCATTTCTTTTTATATTGTCGCGTGGTCGTGGCTAGGGAGGCAAATAAAAACAATTATTAAAATTGCCAGTTTGTTACTCCGCCCGATTATTTCGCTCGATATCTTTCGCTCCGACTGGCCACCCCGGCCATCATACGCACCCATAGAAATTATACCCAAAAGCCGATTTTTCGAACTTCCTAGATTATTCTAGTATTTAAGGAGCCTGAATATTAAAGATAGGTTCTCTTTGAAATACCTTCTGAAATATTTCGTACCATGCATTGATATGGAATCAGGGTGATACGTATATGTACATCAATATTCAGACAATCGTTTATGTTGCACTATTTTTAGTAAAAATTTCTGAATATCTCGTTGGCTCACATATCATACCATATTCTTCGCATCCTTCCTTATCTTCTTTTCATATAAATGTGAATAGAAAATATACAGTTTGCTTATTTTCCATTTCAATTTCCAGTGATTGCGTATTGTACGATTTTGCCCAGTTGAAATTCTGTTCGTTGCAGAGATCAGTAGTGATGGTATTTGAACCGGTGACACACGGAACGTTATTCGAGATTTGTATCTGATTGTATCGTGATTGGTAATTGATTTTCGCAATTCGACGGGGAACCATCGTTCCTTGATAACAGTTATATCTCAGTTACCAAACATCGATATAATCATATACAAATATCAAATAACACGTGTTACCCATTAAAGTAACTGTTTGACTGTCACTACAGCTCAGTAGGTTAGACGAAGAAGAAAATAGTACCTGCCAGCCAATTTGACGTAGCAGATACGTCTTGGTAAAGAAAACGCGTCTGATAAAACAAAACTACAAAAAAAAATGTTTGGGATACAATGTTGACAAAGGAGCGTCTTCTTTTTAAGCGGCGTTTTAATTCGAGATGAGAGATTCTCCGTCTCTTCATCATGCTTCTGACAGCCTCTCTCCGAGAAATAATCTGCTTCCATTGTTCCTCCCTGTTCGTGACTTCGCGGTGTTTCTAATTCCACACGGCTTAAAGGAATGTCGGCTAAAATTAAACGAACTGTAAATGTGTAACATCTCTACTAGGACTTTATTAATTTTATTAATTAATACATTTATCATCAAAATAAATAATTCTTTATGCAACAATGTTCGTCACTAATGCTATCAGTTTGTGAAAAAAATATGAGGTTTAAAAATCATTATCATCATCATTATGCATACAAGATCTGTGTTATCTCTATAAAATCTTGAATAACTTGGTTGACTCGCCCTATTTATTAGAGCAAATAGGTTTAAGTTGTCCTACATACTCAACGCGTTCAAATAATTTATTTTACGCAAACTTTGGTAGGACTAACTACTTAAAAAACTGCTTTGTAATTCGTTGCACCTCAAAATACAATATGTTAAATTCTACAAATTTTTCTAGACATTTTTACTGACAATTTGCGTTTATTTAAAATGAAACTCCGTAATCTCATTTATGACTATTGATTTGATACTTCTTTAATTGAATCCCATTCCCTCCCTCTCCCCACCCCTCCCATTTTATGCATTATCATAATTTAAATCTTTGAAATATTTATTATTTATCACATATTATTTATCATTGTTTTTTATTAAGTTTCTTTATTTTTTATTACCAGCTTCGAGGAAACTTTACTGGTCATATTCACAAATATTTTTTTGACATTATATAAAAAAATTAAAATTGTACTGTATGTTTCCCAAATAAAATAAAATAAAAGCTAGTAGCAATATCCGTTACTAACTCTTCCAAATGGCGCAATAATGATGAGGTACCTACCCACAAAAAACAAAAAAAAATTACGTATAAAAAGCAAAAATTGCTTAATTCTCTATGAAACAATGTCCGTCACTAGTTCTACCAGATGGCGTGATAATGACGAGTTAAAATATAATAATGCCGTATAAAAAGCAAAAAAAGAATAATCCTCTATGTTACAATATCCGTCACTAACGCTACCAAGACGGCAGATGGCGCTATGCTCAGTCCGTCATCCAGATGCCGCTATTTACAAGCCATATAAGTATCCCGAGATTTCGCGATAATTTCATTTGTTGTGAAAGTTAAATTTTAATTGGCTTTTTGTGAAAAACTGGATTTTTATATTTTGATTTATGACATAAAAACATCGAAATGATGTACCTACAGCGGGAATTCAAACATGTAAAAATTCCCCTTTTTGACGGGTTACAGATGGAAAATAATAATTCGACATGCTTTCGGTGTTCTTAGAAATTCTGTGAATATAATGAATATGTTTAGATATTTATTTTGAGTAAATCTCTCGGGGAACAGACTACCGCAGAATTAGGGTTGTTAATGTTGACGCAGCAAACCTTGTTACCTAGATTCAGACAGTGTTGGTAACGTTGACTCGGAAGTTTTACCTTTCAACAAAGGCATGTTAAATTACGTAAATAAGCCTAATTGTGGTTAAATGTATGTATGTCTTAAGGGGTTATACCACCTTGAAGCATGTAGGAAAAACATTCTTTAAAATTCATCTTTTTTTTGAGATAACGCTTGTACATACGAAATTCGTTTTATCATTGTTTACGACACATATTGGTTAATATATTTCAATAGAAAATATTTTTGAAAATTTCAAAATGGCGGAGTTGCGTGCAGTCTCGAAAAGATCCTTCTCCGTTTTGCGCGCAGCTGGTGGTGATAATCATGTTGGCAGGATTTGAGTGAAATTTAATTTATTATTTAATTTTTAATTTATTTATTTCTTAAGTTAGTTAATATTACAGTTTGTATATTAATTAGTATTTAACACATTCATTCTTTAATCTATTACTAATATACTATCCATAATAATCTACATATTTACATTTACGTCTAATCTAATCTGTAGTACAATCTATAATTAATAATACATCTTATGCTCTACAATTCTATACTATTTTTACAATAATTATAGCATTTGTTTATAAATTCATTCATATTATTTATAATGTTCATGTTTTCTGGCATCTCATCGTATATTTTTACACCTCTTTACATTAGACAATTCTGTGTATATACTTTTTTCTTATATGGTGATCTTATTCTATTCATATTTCGGGTGTTATATGCGTGTACATCACTACTTGCAATAATATTGTTCAAAAAATATTTTGGCATTTTGTTATTGCATATTTTATGTATAAATATGAGAACGTTATAAATAAGTATTTTTTTAATTTCAATCCAACTGAGTGCTTATTATTTTTTATTAAGTTTGTGATGTATCTACGATAAAGCGTATCAATAAAAAAATAGTGCTAACGAGGTCAGTTTGAAAATAATTCATAATAAGGAAACGGCGCATTTTTTCAAAAAATCGTACGTTATGTCGTAGATATTATTTGTAAGATATATGAAAATTTTGAACAAAATTAGCTTAATAGTTTTTATTATATTTTCTCCACCAGTCTGAAAATGGGAGTTCCGAAAAAAAAACGCAAAAGAATAATGAAAGTTGTTTAAAAACCACCTACCACGCAAATTCTATAGATCAAATTATCCAAATTGCTCTAACTCAATTTTAATTTTTAAGTGAATAATGACTCATTCTTAGAACTTAAAGCTATAAGTTTAAATAAAAACAGCAATTTTTCAAACGTAGTGCAACCCTTCCATTCTTGACAACGTCAAAATGGTTCTGATCTTCCTGTTGAAATACTTACTCGGCCCAATGAGTGACTTGGAATTCCACGCATTGGATTATATCACGCACGAGACTTAATTAGAGACGTTTGCTCATCCAAGTTTGCATACATTAATACGTAGCAGAAAGCAAGCGGTTCTCGCCGATTGCTGTCGTTGGGCGGCTGTCTCCTTGCCGTGGCTTGGCCATTAGTCCTTGCAGTAGGGACCACATTAAAGAGATCAATCTATGATGTGTCGTTAATCCTTGAGGAAGGTAAATTCTACGGTAGTGTGGGAATGCTTTTATTAATTTGCTTTCTAATATTTGAGGGTGTATTATATTTTATTTGTTTTCTTAATATTTTTATTTTATTGTGATGTTTCTATAGGTGTTTATTATTTTTTATAAGTAGTATTTATAATTATTTATGTTTTTTAATTAATCAAGTGTATGCATTTTTATTTTATTTAGTTCTTAATAGCATAAAGCACTCTTAGCTTCATTAAATTAAGTAAAAATTAAAAAATTACGTTGAATCCTGATAAAGAGACCTTGGCCATAAACATGTTGATAATTTAATTAATTATACCAAAACTTAATACACGATTAATCATCACATGAATATTCAGTCTAAACAAAAATATGAAAACATTTTTTTCAAACGTGTATGCGTATCATGGAATACATCAATAATAAATTAGAGATTTACTTTAAATAAAGATTGAATCTCCGACTACTGGATCACTAGAACAGCATCTTAGTCCCGAATTCAGAGTCAATACTTTAGATGATTTAAAGGTTAAAGTACGCCTTAAAAGCGTAATTTTCAGTACAAAGTAACACTTTTAAGGCGTACCTCAACCGTTTAAATCATCTGTGTATTGATTCTGAATCGGACCTTAATCGCTAAACTAATAGGCATATATTTTTTTATATATAAAACCATTGGCTACTCTCGTAGTCCAGTGGACATGATACTGACATCTCATACCGGAGATTCCGAGTTCGATTGCTGTGAGGAAACAATACACGTGTGTGATTTTCTCAAGCTCAGTGTTTTTGTGATATATTTCGTTACAGTAATTGCGACGCCTACTTCAGCAACCAGCATTGTTGCACATTGGAGAAAGATACTGGCCCCACATAATAGACATGTCACCGCTCGCTAAAGCTTTTATTATATGATACTAGTTGTTCGTACCTGGCGTTGCACGTATAAATGATTAACTTGAAAATAAATTTGTGGGGGGAAACAAAGATTCCATTTTTTTTGCAAAACTTCTAATTAAAACAATGTTTCCATTTAATCGGGGCTGGGATAGATAGGATGTCTAGGGAGAAACTGTGGCCTATTTTTTCCGCCGCGAATATGTATGCAAAATTCGGGCCCAATCGATCAAGCGGTGTAGATTTGTACAGAAAATATAGCTGGAAAAGGGGAAGGTGAAGAGGTAAAAGGAGAGGAGTGAAATGTCGTATACGATACCCGTCGGGTAGGTACTAAAAAATAAGTTTTCAAATTTTGAGTCCGATCGGTCGAACGGTACAGATTTGCATTGTAAATATATCAGGGGGAAAGGGGTAAAAGTGAAGGGGAAAATGTTCCTTATGTTTCCCGCCGGGTCCTAAAAAATAAGTTTCCAAATTTAGAGTCCGATCGGTCGAACAGTACAGATTTGCACTGAAAATATATCAGGGGGAGGGGGAGATGACAGACAGACACTGAGTTTTATAGGTATAGATATGTATATATATTTTTTCTTTTTTTTATGTTAATACTTATACTTATACCTGTTTTCTCTTTTCTTTTATACATCCTATGTTTTTTTTAGATTAATAATTATTGCTGTAATACTTACTCTTTCGCTTCGCACCATGTCTTTCTTACTTTATTTGTCCTATTTATTTGAATAATTCTCGCTATACACCTTATTTCTTGTTATATCTTACCTTTTATGTACCTGAATGTGAAAATTTCTATTCATATATTTAAATCATCTTATATTCTTATATATCGCGTGTATGATGATTTAATATATGTATTCTTAGGTATATGGAATGTGTGGGACTGCACAAACCTCTCCACGTAATGGAACAAAGTTTTATTTATTTATTCATCAATATCGTTTATTCAGATGCACATTCAATCTATAGCATCACTTGTATGATGCAATGTAACTAAATTTACTGTTGGTAAAAAACAAATGTAGATAGCTTGTTTTGCGTTTGAGAAAATTCAATGCTTGGCGTCTGTGGAAATACAGAATGAAAATCAGTGGAACACTGTGCTCCACATAATGCGAATCACCGCAAAATATTTATTATTCTCTGGAATAACCGCGCAGCGTAATAATACACGAGATTAATTCATCAGCCGACAGCCATCGCCGCCTCATAATGCGAGAAGCGGGTATTTGGGTGAGAGCCCCATAAAACATTGTATTCAGCAAATTTCACATTTCTGAAGAAATCTTCAACGTTCCATTTTTCATTTATTCGTAACGTCAAGTTGTATTTTTCAATTTGGATATTTTTCAAAAAATATAGGTACAAACTAAAAAAACATTAACGCGCGAATATGCACAGATCACTCGGAAGGAAAGGAGGACATTTTAAAAATTTATTGGTTTTATACTTTTTGTGGTATGTGTTATTTTCTTCTTCACAGTGTAAAAAAATTGCAATAATCATCAATAAAAAACATTGTAGAATAATAAAAAAACTAATTTAACCGGTCGTGTGCCGGCAGTACATAACGCGGAATGTACCCTGTCTGTCGCGCAATTTCGCGCACCTTTGCTGTTTTTAGACACTTTTTTGTGATGGTTATATTCATGCAAAAATCAACAATAATCGCTAAAAAATTGCAGTTTCTGGTTTCTCAATATACTCCAATAATTACTTAGACTTCAATAATTACTCGTACAATAATAACTTATTCATTAATTATAAAAATAAGTAATGAAATTTACTGTCAAAATGTAAACACATCTTTATCGAATAAAACCATGGAAGCAATAACACATACGATATTGTATTGCAATATTTTCGTTCTAAATATGTCAAAGAACACAAAAATACTTAATTTTAACACATTTTCTTTTTTAAAAAAACACACTTTTTTAAATAGATAAATAACACAATTAATGCTCTGTTCAAAGATGACATTTTATTGTCCGGTGTGCGCGGCAAATAAGGTTACTTGACAAATAGAACTTGTTCATTCATTCAAAAACTTGAGATTCAAGAATAAGTTTTAAAAACCCATAAACGCAGATAAAATAGGCCGAATTCGCATACGTGTCTAGAGAGTGCAGATCTGCGCTCCGGCACATAGAGGGTACAAAAATTTTCGTGCAGATCTGCGCTCCGGCATCCGACCGGTTAATGCAATGGGTATTTTTAAGGTTTTAGGTAAAATTGCATTTTTCAATATTACAATTTTCAAATTTCATTTTCAATAGTCAAAAATAAATGCTTAGCTTATATTAGAAAATTGTAGCTTATTCGCTGTGTATAGATAGATACTAGGTACCATCAATTGATTAATTACAATTTTTCTTTACAACTTCTTTTTTAAAATTTTTAATTTTAAATATGTATTAAAACACGCTTCATCGAAAATGCGAAATTTATAAAATGTAAGATTGATCGGTACTGAATAAAATATAAGTCACCATGATCACGAACATGTATTTGTGATTTGTGTGTTTCAATTTTTCTCTACATATTTTTCTGGAAAAAAAGAAGGGGATGCAAACTATAATGTTTATATGTCTAAAATTCGACGTCATATTTTTTAGGTGTGTGTACTGCTAGAAAAATTTTATAATTGTCATCATCACCATCATCAATACCATCTCCATAAGGTGCCAGCAAAATTCCTTCCACCGGTTCCTGTCTGACGTGGTTGCTCACCAGTTAATTTCTCCCATATGAGTGAAGGCCGTAATGACATCCTGCACTTTCGCTCCCCTTCTTCCCTCACGTCCCTCTGGGTTGCTAGACAAAACTTTCTTCGCTAGTTCCTGGTCTTCCATTCACCATACATGACCTAATGAGCGTGTCTACCAACTTTGATTGATTAAACTGTGCTGACATCATCTTCTCTTCATTTGAAGATTATTAGTTTTTCAAAAGATGATGTTTATGTGACCATCTTGGTCACATAAACTTAGTTAGCACAAAATATAATACACTATCTGAAATGAAAGTATGATGTTATACAACAATTTATCGGCAATTGAACTTTAATTTAAATAAAGCAATTAGGCCGAAGATACATAAACTAAAATAAAACTAAATTAATGAACACTGGAAGTAAAAACTTTTTAACTCAACTTTGTGGTTTAAAAATGAATAATATTTATCACCATCTTGTCACTATGTTTTCTGTTAAAAATATCAAACGCCATTTTTTTGTAAAAATTACCCAAAGCATGTTTATCTAAAAATGTTTTTATTTTTTGTAGACCAAATTAAAAATGAATATTTCTCGTGAACTTTTGTCAATTTTAGTTTTCTCATCAGATTATAGTATTTAATTTCATTTGTTATTGTAAAAGTAAATCTTTCGGGCGAAGAAAATAAGGCACTACTATCAACGGAAAGAGGGAAAAAATCGTAAAAGGTAGATAAGACTTGAGGAAATAACCTCCCTGATTACGTCATAGATGTGAAAGGGCGATAATTTTAAGTGCCTTTTCACCGTAGGTATATTATGTATATAGTATGCAAAGATTGATCGTGAATACTAAAGCGTGTACAATTTTTTTCCTTGTGAATATGGGTAGTCTGTTGAATTGAGCTTTTAAATTTATTTAATGTATAAATTGATAATCTTTTTATTTTTTTAACAATTTATTAGTTTTTAGGGGATAAGTGTGCCTAGGTTAACGAGCGAACTTTGAAAACACGTTCTAATAGTGAGAAACATAGCATAATTGGTTAAAAATGACGTAAATATTTGGCTGCGAGTTAAGGCTGTAAGAATAACGCCGTCTAGCTTAGCACAATGTCTTGATAGCGTTTACATAGAGAATTACGTTTTTTTGATTTTATATCTAATTATTTTATACTATATTCTTGGCACAATCTAGTAGCTTTAGTGACAGATATTATTACATAGAGAATTATGCATTTTGATACCTGGAAAATAATACATTCATGATTTGTTTGCGTACATTTGTCAGTAATGCTAATTTACAACTGTTTCTGCAGACGAAACGGTTCTAATTTTGGATTTACCAAAATATATTACCGAATATGGCACTAGATGGTGTGATATTTAATGTATTTAGCACAAATATAATGCAGATCCAAAAATTGAAACAGTTATTAAATATTTAAAAAATTAGGCCCTAATTTGAATTAAAGCGCAACCTGGTAAACATTGAAGTAATTTATGAAAATTTTAAGAAATTTTATCACGAAAATGGGAAAAATGGTAATGATAACACATCATATTTGTAAAGTTTAAAATTATCAGAGAAATAGAGAGAGAATCAAAAAAATCATAACCACTTTTATTTCTACAACCCCCAACTGGTGGGTCTAGGTCTCCTCAAAAAATTTCGTCAATCGATCTTTGTTGCGAGAAATTTCTCTCCAATCTTGAATTTCTATGACAGATATGCCATTGAAAATATTGGCATATCTTAGTTTCGTATTCATTAACGATTTTGATGATTGCTTTTCGGTCATCTTCTGTATATGGTCCAAACATCCCAATAATAAAATATAAAACTCAGGCCGTAAAAAACTCGGTTATCATAAACTTATTCTTGTAATACGAGAACTCCCTTGGCATAGACTTATTCGCAGACACAAAGTATATTCTCAAGCAAAAACTTAAAATAATGAATTCATAGGCTTAAAATTAACGTGCAACCTACATATACGCACACACACACACACTTATACATAATAAACCTAAGTAAGCAATTTTATAGATATTATTGTAAGCGATTAATAGATGGAGCAGATATTAATCAAATGTTTTAATCTTTTTCTTTGTTAAACATCTTCATGCACTGTAAGCTTCAATTCGAATTAATAAATAAAAAATATAAAAAAAATAAACAACCGAACATCCTACTTCAATAAACCTTACGACGATTATCTCATTAAACAAGAGCTTATTGTTGTAACGTCAAAATAAAATTTTATTTTCCAAAACCGCCTCAAAGACACGCCTCAAAAATTTGGTTTTATGGATTTTTATAGAACGCTCATTCCTCTTATTAAGTACCTACCCAAATTTCAGTAAGGTCTCATAATAATTTTTAAACTAAACCTTATTTAACAAAGTGTAAATTTGTCCCATTATATAAATGATGACATATTTAGAACAAATTGAAATATTTATTATTTTTTTACGAGAATTAAATTTTCTATTAAAAGTGGGTAAGCATTTATACTTTCATTCTGTTTTTTAAATATATGATGTGTTATTAACACCATTATGTATAATTTAATTAAATAAATAAAAATAAAAATAAAATATTACCGATACATAAAAATACATTAATTTATCCTGGCAACACCTCTCGCATATTACTTAAGACCTTTGGCATTCATTGCCTTCAAATTACTGAAGTGGCTAGTTTTTTGCAAATGGAATATTTACTTCATGTATTTAAAAAATATATATTTATATTATTGTCTCGGGATTGTGGCTGTGGGAGGTGAATGGAACAGTTAAATTTTTAAACTTTTATTTGATACGCAGAGTTAACGGACGCATATTTAATTGGTGTACTGTTTTTTAATATACCTATACTAAATGTTTCAAGAATATTTCACACACTAATTTACTTATTTCGTTCTAGAATCTTCGCTGCACTTTTTTCTATCACTAGGTACTCGCTCCGAATACCTGTCGCTTGGTCGCACATGCGCTGGCCACACTGTTTTGTCTGTGAACTTCCATATCGCACTTGTTAAAACGATAAACTAGCTCACCCTTTAATACAAAACTTGTTGATTTTGCGATGCCTCGAGGACCTTCTACGCATTTTTAGTAGTTCCTACTTATTTCTAGTAGCCTCTCCATACTTTCAGTGACTACAAAAATGGCCCAGTCGATTCCAGATTCTTGTGGACCGTACGGGAAACTTCGATTACGTGTAATTCCTTTGGATTCTACCATCTCATTTTTCATAATTTTTTCATAATCATAAATGATAGAGAAAGCAATATTGGTAATCGTAGTTTCCAGGATTGGAAGTTCAGGGTTCGTATCTCAGTGGTAACCAAATTTTCGATTGATAGGTTTTTTCTAAATATTTTTCTAATCTGATCAATCTAAAGTATTTTTAAGGATTGTTGTTTATCGGGACTAAATTTAATTTTGGAGACGGAACTAAAAAGAATTTGCGTTTACTATGCGTATGATAATTATATTCACTCTCATTTGACACCACAATATTAAAAATTGAGCAGGCACCGAAGTGAATTTAGGCTTTATAATTTAATATCCATCTTTATTAAAGACACGCCATCAACCCCTGTGACGCTGAATAATGCAACGGTTGCGTGAGCGACACTACCGCCCTCTGGCGAGGGGTTGACCAATTAAATTTTTGATAACCACCACCTCCGTATAGACTGAATTTCATCATGTAATGTTATCAGCTAAAATATAACACTCGAGTCAAAATGGATAGATTATTTAAAGCTCATTACGTTCAGAGCAATATCACACATTTCGGCTTTGTGTAATAGCTTGTGTTACTTATGTCTAAATAATACTTTAGAATTTTTCAAATGACGTTTGGTTTTTATTTTATTTGATGTAATTGAAGCTATTATGATATTAAATTAAAATTGGCTTTTAGATAATTACATTTTTTGATGCACGAACTGTATAATTATTATTTTTTGCTGAACAAGAAAAACTATTATCAAATTTCTTTTTCTAGTAAAATATTCGTTTTCTGGCGAAAGGATTTATAAATATTGTTTTATAATGTAAATAAATACCTTTATAATACTGTTATATAATATAAGGATCATTGGCAGTATTGACAACTTATAGAAACCGATATCTGTTCTTGGCAACTAAAAACCTCCTTCGTTCCACCTTCGTTCGAGATCGATCATTGAATAATGTGTTTGTAAACGATATTGGGGACCGCAATTCAGGACGTTTACATTATTTATACACCAGTGTTAAACCTGTCAACACATAATAACATGCCCTGATGTTACGCAGGGTATGTACACTTCTTGTAATAGTCTCAGAAAAGAAACTGAATATTTTTTGAAAGGAAAATTTTTCAAAAACCATAGGGCTCGGTCAGTTGTT
The DNA here is from genome assembly GCA_016648135.1 of Agrypnia vestita. NCBI lineage: Eukaryota > Metazoa > Arthropoda > Insecta > Trichoptera > Phryganeidae > Agrypnia > Agrypnia vestita. The sequence goes on along the minus strand of JADDOH010024421.1, from coordinate 44,555 downwards.
TCGCAGTCATGATTTTTTTGGTGTAGTGAAAATGCAAGCACTAAGATGGGCAGGATACACATAATTCATGAAAACGGATCACGCTGTGATCCGTATTCATCGAGCGATCCTAAACGGATGGCAACTTCTTGGCAGACGCAGATTAATATGGAGAGACAATGGTAGGCTTTATGGTTCTTTATGGCTTTTGGTGGTATGAAGTTCTATGTAACTGTATTCAAGGGAATGTGTTGGATCAGGACTGACATGCCTGGCGTCCAGTTGTACATGTTAGGCTCTCAATAGGCATTTAGTCATAGACTTTTAGTTTGAAACCCATCTAGGATGATTGTAAAGGACATATGCTTTTTAGTATAGTATAGTATAGTAAGTATAGTAAGGAGTAGCTTATTGGTCACCTCATGGTTTGAACCTCGCTCCAGACTAGCAAGATAGTCCTATTTTCATAACACAGGCGTTTAGCTTAGTTTGAAAATAGTAAGAATATTGATGTGACACATATTCCGTGTTCGCATCTCTATTTAAAAAAAACTCTCATATAAACTTATTCGTGTAATAAGGAGATGCAAAGTATCCAGTCTTCTGTCAAATTTCCATACTTGTGTGAAACCCAGAAGGACATTGGAATATAATTCAAATAAATCAGAACTGTTTATAGTTCTTTAACCCTACATACCTAACCTTCCTACGTACCCTATTAAGCCTAACCATTCGTCGATTCGACGAGCAATTTTTGGGGTGGATATTTTAAATTAAAAACACAATCATGTTTTTGTTATGTTTATTAAACACATATATAGAGGCAAGGTATATATATTGATAAATGAAACAATTTATTTAAATTTTGTTAAAAATATTAACAAATCATATCATGTATTTGTCGATTCGACGAAGGTTAGGCTTCTAGGGTTAAAGAAGTTTACTAGAACATCGTTGATACTAAATCTGTCTACGATAAGTTGAGGATTATTCTATGGCATGACGTATGTTTAATATTTGTTTAATTGTTAAAGTTGCCATAAATACAACACTTTAACACACGAATTTATTGTATATAGGATGATTAAATTATAGAAGAAATATTGAAAAGAAGTGGAATAAAAATTATTTTCATAACAGGAAGGTAATAGGAGCGGTGATTTAGTTGTAATCTAACTGTTAAATGATTGATTCAAATTTCAGACACGCTATGCAACCTGTTAATAACAAAAAATATTTTTGAGTGGCTATCTGTTGCGCCGGTACCTAAAAATGTAACGACAGTATTTTCTTATTGCGTTCTCAACAGGGTATCGCACCGGGTATAGGTTATACGTAGTCACCTTCGCGCTTTATAATATGTGGTATCAGCTTTTAGCACCAGACCTAATATTTGGATACATACTACTTTTATTAAGTATTTTTTAAACAACTTTCTAATAATACATACACTTATTTTTGTGTAACTTACAAAATAAAATTTCGCATGTTATTCCTTTTCCTTTTAAACTTTTGCCGCGTCGGAATATTTTCGACTAAAGGAACGTGTAATTTTCAAGGCGAATCCACAGAAGCGGTCACGCAATATGGAAACTACGAAAACATACACTTAAAAATACATTTTGACATAAGAAAAGAATGCCGTGTTGGAACCTGAGCGAAAATAAAATAAGAAAAAAAACTGGCGACGGAGTCTCGAGGAGGGGAGGGGGGCCTGGCTGTCAGGATTGAAACTTGGCTGACGCATTAGCCGTGTTTTTTTTGCACGTGCACGTAAACATTAAAGTTTAAGTGACTTCGTCAATCAATCTGAAACGTATGTAAGAATAGTTGAAGCAATGTCACACCTCGGGAACAGCATTTCAAGTGACAGACTAATTTACTCTGAATAATATTAAAATTTAAAAATATAGTATTTTATTTTAGAGGTATACAACTATAAAACGACATAAATTTCAAAAATCGTGGTAGAAGCCGTGATATATGGCAGGGGCTTGCAGTGAGAACAAAAAACGTGATCTTTTTTTAAGATCTTTTGGAAAATTTTTGGGAATTTGGATTTTTTTTTGGAAAAAAAATCTAAATTAAATATTTATCTGGGAGAATATTAAGAAAAATTTAAATCTGAATAATATGTTAAATATTGCAGTTGGAATGGAGCTCGAGCTTACAACTACGTATCACTTGGAGAGAGTCATAACCACTACACCAACAAGTTACTCTATGTTTATTGTGTGACGTTATTATGAAAAATTGATGTATTTTATATATTTATTTATTTCCATATATATTTTATTAACAAAACATGATTACACTATACGCAATAAACGATAAAATAAATAATATTAACATAAAATAATAACAGTATATAAACAATGCCAATATGCAGTTGCCGAAAATGGAGGGTGAAGTGTTGAAAAATAATAACCAGGCAAAAAGTACCAATTTGACAAAAATTTTACTGAAAACATGATTACATGTTTTAGAAGCATTTTATCCAAAGCATATTTAAGTAATTAGCACAGTTAATTAATTAAAAGCATAATTAATTAACTAATAAATTTCATCTGTTCCATAGCAGCGTTTTTTTTATATACTCCTCAATTACTACGTCTCTGTAGTCCATTGACCATTATCAAGCGTAGATATCAATTCCTATTTGGAATCCGTTGTCTAGCTCATATTTTTATTTTTTTCTTTTAAAAGTTTATATACATCATTTAACATTTCAAAAATGGGGTATATTTATTTTACCATCCCTATGAGACTCAGAAAACTCATGTACAGAGAAAAAGTAAAGATACAAGGTATAAATACGTATTTTAAAACAGTTTCTTAATTATATTATATATTATCTAATAGGTGTTTGTACATATGTTTTTTTGTTTCAATGATAATTATTTTCTGATTTTTTTATTTTTCTGATCGTTTGGGGGTGATTATTTATTGTTTGTTTATCGATAAATTTGTCGATAAATAAACAAACAAACAAAAAAATCGATAAAAAAATATACAAAAAACTATAATTTTTATATTTACCACGCTTTTATTTTTAAAAATATTCAAGTTCCAAATCTTACTTATTGCAAATATAATAACTATCCCCTGAAGTATCAGCGTTTAAAAAAGCCTGACGTAATTTTTGCTCCATTCTCTTTCTTTGCCAAAATTGTAACGTCACTCAGCGCCGAAAAGAATAAGTTAAATTGTTTTGAAAAGCAATTTCAGTTTCAAAAGTCTATCGGTTAAGGATACCGTGCGCATCAGTATTGTGGGAGCTCTAGGCCCGGTGGGTGGTGTTTATTTGGCTTGACTTCTGACTTTTGTCGACCGAGAAACTTTGAAAAAGAAATATTGAAAGTTAAACGTGTTTACGATTCTTTGGGTCTAATAAAAATACTAAAATGAAATACTAAAAATTACTGATTACAAAAAATGAGCATATTGTATGTACCTGTCTCATTAATTGATGAAATAATTACATACATATAGTAAGTGAATATTGTGATTTTATTAATGATGCCATGATGAAAGATATACATCAAAGAATATATCTGTCAAAAAAATATTTGGTTGGATTTTTGGATGTTGGTGTGATTGGAAAAATCCAACCAGACATTTTTTCGACAGATATAATTAACTAATTAACTAACCATCATGCCGTTTTCCCGAAGGGGTAGACAGAGAGGATAGAACGCCTTGTTATTCTATCTCGGCACACCACTTTTGCTTCGGCTACATTCATACATCTTCTAATGCAAGCTATACGGTTGTTGAGGCTTTAACTGGGCCATTCCTCAATATTTGTTGCCTTCAAAACTCGACCCATATATTTTCTTAACCACCCTTTCTTAGCTCATACGTTCTACATGACCAAACCATCTCAGCACTCGTTTCTTTATTCTGTCTACCACATTGCAGCCAGCATTACATTTATTTCTAATTTGTTCATTCCTCCAATTTTTTCCACCACCAAAGAATTTCCATACAAACGCCTTAGTGGCTGCAATTCCACCGCATTTAGTCTACTTTTATTCCTTTTTTGCCAATTCCGGGCTTCACTTCCGTACATCAAAGTTATTTGTTTTAACTTCTTCTGAATTTAATTTGAAAGCCATACAGAAAAATCTAATTAGATATTTTTCGATCGATAGATTTCTGCAACATATCTTTCTAAAAGTCGTAAAATAATTATCAAAAAATTTATGTACAAGTCTTCATATATTTATGTAGGTGTTGTGTACAATTAAACCGTTGTCGAGGTAAAACGCGTAAAAGCTCGCAAAATCGTGCTCCGACTCTATATTCGGACATGTCCTAGGGGCGTCAGAGTCACTCGTGCATTAAAAGCTTTGTTACTGTATTCACTTTGATCCTCGATGCGGTCAGCAGCAGTGAGACGTTCGACTTGTATTTAATAAGATTTTCTCTAAAACGCTGTCCTAAAATTCTGTGAAAGCCGAATACAGGGATTTTTTAATGTTTTGAATGCGTTTTAAAAATACCTACTTGAAATCATTTTTTAGCGGTATTTTTTTTTTGGGATACAATCAATCCTAGGATTGGTCTGCAACAAGCTCTTGCTTTCTCAACTCCTAGCCTTTTCATTTCTCGGTAGGTGCTACAGCGCACATCTCCGATAATCTGGTCTATGTAGCTTAATCTTGGGCGACCTCTACGATTGTTGCCTTCAACATTTCCCTCGAAGATGGTAAAAAGCAGACCCGGATGCCTTATATTATGGCCTATCCAAATTGCTCGTTGTTGGGCGATTCTGTTCTTGAGCAGCCTCTTTTCTCCCACCCTGCTCAACACTCGTCGTTTCAGATATGTTCTGACCAATGGATCTTCGCCATGCGCCTGTAGAACCACATCTTAAAGGCTGCTAGCCTCCTGGAAATACTTTGGCCGATGGTCCATGTTTCGCTGCCATACATCAGCATACTCCAGACAAGAGTTTTGATAAAGTTTTCCTAACCTTTAAATCAATGTTGGGAGATTCAAGGATCTTGGATTTTTTTTAAGGCGACTCTTGCTTGTTGTATTCTGCTTATGATGTCTGCCTCTGAGCGGACATCTTGGGAAATTTTGCTACCCAAATATGGGAATTCTTTCACTTTTTTGATAGCAACGCCACTCAAAACAACATTTTTCGCCACTTCTTCTCTTCCAACAACCTTGCACTTTGTTTTGTCTTTGTTTATTTTCATGTTGAATTTATCTGTCAAAACATTTTCCATCTTTCACAGAGCCTCGTTTAATTATTGTTCTGACTCCGCAAGAAGTGTAATATCGTCGGCATATCTAATCATGTAAATTTTTTCAGCGGTATATAAACTGTAAATTTAGAATGAGTTCAATAGCCTTTGTTTTTTTATAGTATAAAGAAAATTGGATTCAATTTTTTTACAAACAAACTCAATATTTATTTACGATCTCACTAATTGTATTGTGGCGCAAATATTCCTTATCAGAAGTATGCTCACGCACGAAAATATAAAGCACACACAGTCGACAGTAAAAGCAGTAGTGTCAAAGACAACGAATGGGGACCCACCACTTTCCCAGGGCCGTTCTATGAGCCGACGGCTCCCATATCGGCCCTACTCTTGCGTCGCCAGGTTGACATTTTTCTTATTTAAGTAGTTTAAGTAAAGACAGTAGAAATAATAGTTTCATTGAGCGTGTGTGTGGAAGGAAGAAGTACAAGGCAGGTGCGTTCAGGTAGTACGTGCGCAGAAACAGCCAGTTCATAAAGAACGAACGCATTATATAAAATTCATAATTAATATAAGTAAGCAAGAGCTGCTGTTAATTACATAACAAAAATAAATATAAATTATTGTTATTACCTCGTGGTATTTTATAAATAATTTATGATATAAATTTCCCATTTTTATTGACGGGTTATTTCTAATTGTAATATATATTTTCAGGCTATTTACAAAAATACTTAATTTCATTATTTGTAATATCAGGACATCCGGAGATGAGAATTGTGTCGTGAATAAGGACGCCTTTAATATTTATTTTTACTTCTTCATAATTTTTTTTGCATTTTGTGTTTTCTTTTATTGATTATCTAGGCACGACGTGTTCTGGGGGCTCGGAATATCATTGTATAAAATATTATTTATTTTTAAAAATGTAAAAAAAAAGATATGGTTCATGCTTTGTAATTGCTCAACCGTTTATAATGTAAAATATAATAATATATCTATTATTTCCTCAACTAAATATTGCTTTCTGTATAAATACGACGTCATTTTCACGATGAAAAGTAATGAATTTAAAATATATTAAAAAAATGTAGGGACTGGTTGCTCGTGCAATATGTTCGGCCAAATGATTCCTGGAAGTAGACGATAGGAGTGTCGGTGTTACATGTTCTCCCGCCGCGTCCGGCAACGAGCTTTTTGCGTCAAGCATAGTCATCTCCATTGTACGCGAATATTATTAGAGATCAGGATGGGGTGTTTTATTCTCGTCGCAAGATGGAAGCTGGTTGCCTATTAATAAATTTAGCTTAGAATAATAATTACGTCACTAGCAGATTACTGAAGATGCGCGTCACGTGCTTGGAACGCTTTGTGACGTCAGCTATCCTCGACTGTTAAAAAAGGAATGGATGATCGAATTAAAACGTCTAGATAAAATTCCTAGTGGTAATGTTTTACACTAGGCGACTGAAATAAAGGATTTGATAAAAAAATAAATTTCATTTTTCATTTATAATATTAGGTCCTTACATATGAAATTGGCGTTTTGCCGTACTGGCAAATTTGATCTCAAATATCTTCTCTTTGGTTAGGAATTACAAATCCAAATTTATACAGCTATTTACTCATGTATTTGTGTTTTGAAAATTATAATTCATTTGTATTTTCCTTAATTGTTTTTTTTTCGCGTCACTCAGTTTACAAAATGAAAAACTTGAAATATCGCGTTATTTACGAGTACGAGTTCTACCGTGGCACCAGTGCTGCAGAAACGGCTCGAAGGATTAATGATGTGTATGGCGAAGCACACTTGAAGCAAATTGGTAAGGTGAAAAAGCTTGAAAGGTGGGTACCTCACGAATTGAGTGAAGCAAATCAACAAACGCGCGTTGACTGCTGCGTTGCATTACTCAATCGGCACAATGAAGGGATTTTAAATCGAATCATTACCTGTGATAATAAGTGGATCCTGTATGATAATCGGAAGCACTCATCGCAATGGCTGAACCCTGCCGAACCAGCCAAACCATGCCCCAAGCGAAAATTGACTCCAAAAAAGTTACTTGTGAGCGTTTGGTGGACTAGTGCTGGTGTCGTTCACTACAGCTTTCTTAAATCTGGCCAGACGATTACGGCAGATGTCTATTGTCAGCAACTGCAAACCATGATGGAAAAGCTAGCTGCTAAACAACCGAGGCTGGTTAATCGCTCTAGGCCACTGCTGCTTCATGATAACGCTAGACCACACACTGCACAACAGACGGCTACCAAATTAGAGGAGCTTCAATTGGAATGTCTAAGACATCCACCGTACTCTCCGGACCTTGCCCCAACAGATTAACATTTTTTTCGAAATTTGGATAACTTCTTGCAAAGGAAAAATTCAACTCCGATGGGGCAGTCCAAACCGCCTTCAAAGATTTTATTGATTCCCGTCCGAATGGTTTTTTTAGTAAAGGGATCGATGAACTACCTATGAGATGACAAAAGTGCATAGATAGCAATGGTACATACTTTGATTAAATAAATATATTATGATAAAAAAAAATCGGCTTTATGTTCCTCCCATACTAAACGCCAATTTCATATGTAAGGACCTAATATAATGTTATTGTATATAATTATTTTTTATAGTTGACAGCACGATGCACAAATGCCTTAGAACCGGAATAAATCTAAGCCAGGATAAGCAATGTTTTCGCCAATGTATGCATCCATATGACAATAGAGAAAATGAAATTATACTGGCTTCAGCTTTCGGGCGAAGAATACCTAGAAGAGTATCACAACAGTTGCATCTGGTAGGAGAGATACCCAGAACCTTGAAACGTAGAAGTAGATTACGGAAGGAATGGGAATAGAATTATAAAAATTTAAGTAAAAAAATAAATTTAAATATCTTTGTGTACTGCGGATATTGTGTACCTACTGTGTTGAATTTTTATGTAAAATAAGATTCTTAACATTTATTTTATATTATTGAATATATATTATATAAAATAATTGCAATAATATAAATATGAGTGCCTGTTAACCAAAGTCCTAAAGGAATTATTTATCTGAAAATCCGTATTGTAAGAATAATTTAACAGCAGTTATGTATACATATTTTTAATACGAGTGTAAAAAAGTATCAAAGAATATAAAGAGAAAATATACATATTTTCTCTTCCAGTAAATGTAAATTGTGCAAGATTTCCCAAACTATGGGTCGCAGTCGCAACACCGCGCAACACGTCTCGTCCGGGTCGTGTCGTTCGGTCGGCAGCTAGGGCATTCGAACCGGGTAGAACCGAAACCGGGTACCCGGGTACCCGCCATGATTTTCATGGAACCGAAAACCGAATAATTTTTGACGGATATCCGGTTTATTTCATTTAATAATTTTTTCAATTATTTCAAATTAAATGGAAGAGCCGAATCGGCGTTCTTTGAACGACAAAAAAGGGACAGCACTTAGCGGCCTATAGATTTCGAGATAAACGAATGCATAGATAAGGATTATTTTCAAAGGATGCAGGTAAATACTAGCCATTTATTTTTGCGCTGGCGAATTGGGATTTTCCAAAATATTTTTATCTGTATTGCATTGACCGACCGGCCAATGAGCCGCGGCCCGAGTATTTTGGGAATTCCTCACGATATCCGTCGTTTTATAGTTAATAAATCGGCGATAGCCATTTGCTTAACTGCTAGTAATACAAATGCACATGAAAATTACAAAGGAAATATATTTTATTACAATTATAAAAGAAATTAAAAATATATACATTATTTTTATAAATGAACTGTAGAGAATATTTAATGTTTACACATTAAATATTATCTGCAGATATTTTAAAACAACCTGTACTTCTCGCTACTCAATACGATTTCGCCATTTGTTTTTTTCATGCTGGCAATGGGAATATTTGCATTACTATCAGCATTTTTAGAACAATTATAATAAGGTTTATTGCCAAATACATGTTAAAATGAATATTTTGGTTTTATACTGTTACACATCTAAGTATATGTATATATGTACCTACCGATGGAATGTAAAAATATTTCGATTGAGTAAAGTATTAATAATTACATAATATATTTTTTATATTTAAATTATTAATTATTAAGGTAAAATTTAATATAAAATTAAATACATCATGTCACATTTAATCAAAGATTCAAATATATTAAAAATTGGACTCTCAACGGTTTACAAAAGTAGTTTAATTAATCGTTAACAAAAATTACCCGGAACCGAACCGGGTACTCGGTTTTTCCGTGAAAGATACCCATAGAACCGGGTAATGAATTAGTCCGGGTATTTGGATGCCCTAGTCGGCAGCCAAGCACCCTTCCATTAAAATTTCACATATTAATATTTTACCAAATAAAAATTTCGATTATATTTGGAAGTTTTTATAGTAACAATATGTATTGGGAAAGTGTGAGGCGGGTCCCGAAATTAATTTTTTTTTTGGTGGGTCGCGGTCCTGTCAACTTTGGGAACCACTAGCATAGAGTAATGCAGTGATATCGTCGCAGTATACGTTTATTTCACAAATAAAATGCGTCATGTGTAAGATTAAAAAATATTAAATTTCTCAATCTCCCGACAATGATCCAATTTCTTTTGTTTTATTTTAGAGATGATTAAAGCATTTCTGTCTGTGTACTGTTCCCAGAGTGATAAATATAAAATTGAATTTATAAATTATTTTGTATTAAACACACGAGTTGTCCTGATACGGAAAAGTCCAGTTTCGGAAAAGTCATTTTCTTTCATTATGATTCGTATTTTTAATATAACCCCATGTGGTTACTTTCAAAATTTGTTAAAATTTTTTATTAAAAATGATGCACTACAATTTTTTCTTCAGTAAATAATAAAAATATAGTAATAATTATGTTTATTTCAGAACAAAATAAAAATATAAGTTATAAGGTTAGATTAAAATAAGAACTAATAACTAATTTTTTGTAAAGGTAGATTCGCAATATTACTAAAGACTCCTATTTATTCTTATGATTTACGTATGTATAATGTAGTGTTGAAGTAAAAAAAAAGTAAATAAGACATACATATTTTTTTTCTGACGTGGCTTAACAATCACGACAAACTAAAATTTTTCTTATTAATAGACTAAATATATATTTAAATAATATTTCAGACTACCCTTATCTATTTATTAAAATATTATAACATTCAGAAGGTATTTCTAACGAAGTCATATACCGTTCCCTTCCAAGAAAAATAATTAGTATTTAAAACCCAAGGCTAACGTTAATTTGCCGAGTAGCCCTTTCAGAGAATACTAATCAAGGATGTTGTTGTTTTAATTTTAATTAAAATTCATGAAATTTTGCATTATTTTCACTTAATTAATAAAGAATAAATGATAAGCTCCACCCGGTGTTTGTGTTTTTAGTGTTGGGAAATTAAAGTTACTGCACAGAAGGGTTAACTACATGATAGAAATAACAACTACTTTATAGGGTTGATCCACTTTAAAACTTATGGATTTTTTATGAGTGTGTTACCGATTTCATTTTTTAAAAATGATTTTTAATTTTTAATTTAACGCTACAAGAGGCCAAGTGGCCAAATTATTGAAACAAATGCATAAAAACACACACAAGCTTGAGAAAATCACATACAGGAAGATAGGAACTGACAAAGACCACCTCTTTTATGGCCTTTATCGTCGTAATCTACTTTATGATTGCTTCAAAAACGCATTACGAGGTGTACAGATTATTTTAAAAAAAATTAGAGATTATTTGATACGCTCATATATTATGTTTAATACATTATTTCATATTCGAGTCAATTGAAGAAGAAATACGTTGATGTTTATTACCATACTTTCGATATCAATTTTGGTCTTAAAATTTTACATAATTTCAACAATAATAGGGAATTAGATATTTTTTTTAAATTTTAGAAATAAGAAAAAATATTAACCTGAATAATGATATTATAAATAGTCAAATACAATTCCCAAACAATCCTATTCTTAAAATTTTTCCAATTTTAACTATTTCCAATAAAATAAAAATAGTTCATTTTATGTCTATATAATTATCATTTGATTCATTATATATAGTATACGTTGTATCTTCCTGAGAAAGGGAATTTCGTTCCGAAACTTGTAGGGGTGTTTATTCATGTTGAATAAAGAAAAGAAATATTTAGTAGTGTATATAAAGTCTTGTGTTTTATTTAATTATTCGATATTTTAATCTATTTTTAACGCCAATGTTATTTTATTTATTTATAAGCATTTTTTTGACGTTTAATTTCTAGGTTAAAAAGTACGAATGGTTGAAAATATTTAAAATTTGGACGCTTACGCAGAGTGACGTTCATTTTAGAGAGCTTGTATTGAGCTTATGCTCAATAGAGATGATGGTATCAAACTGAAAACTTTTTGGTACACGGTGCTTTAAAACCAATCTCGTCACGGAATCTCTCGAACTTTGCATTCTGGCAACGGAATATTTACACAGCTTATTTCGTCTAGAATTTTCAGAGCAAGTTGCCTACTTTTAGCTCGTAATTTCAATTCCATTACGAGACATGAAACATTAAAATATTTTTAAAATTAACCCTCGGAAAGTTAGTTTTTTCTCTCTACAATAATTTAAATCCAAAATTGAAGCCGGTAAGTAAAACTAGTTAATTATGAAAACGAATCACCAAGTACCTACAATATAAATAGAATTCTTTCATCAATTTACTTTTTAAAATCAAAATTAATAGCTCTATTTTAGGAAAATTATACCCCGGTATACAGCATAACTTTTCAGAGATGAGTTGTAATTATTAAAAAAAATACAGTTTGAGTTTATAGATATTGTTACGTGGCGTGGCTCGCTCGAAAAATGAAATGGCACAACTCGTAAAATAAATCTTTTATTATCGCTTGTACATTATCTCTGACATTTTACAATCGCTCGCAACGCAATCCTACTGCTATTTTTTTATTCAAACACAAAAGAACAGCTCTCTTTTGTTTTTCTACTCGGGTAAGAACCCTTCCATTTCTTCGCTATTTATTAATCATGTTAGTTCTTATTTCAACCACTGGGCATACCGGCCCGCCGTTCTGCGCATGTGACACTTTTCTATGGAACTGTCAAATGTCAACGAACAGCTCGTTACAATATTTATGAATAATATTCACTATTATAATGGCATAGTTGGCAGAATATTTTGGCTCTGGCTTCAATCTTAATCATATTTTCTTGACTGTGCATCTCTCACAGAACACTTCGCAAGTTCGGCGGAGCATTAAAGCCAAAGCACGATGAAAGCGACTCTATCTTCATTATTGTCAGACTAGACTCAACGTAAATAGTCTAAGCGATTTATTCATTAGCTTTGAGGTGTTTAATTATTTGTATGAACCCACTTAATTTAGATAGACGGTATATCTGTGACCTTAGAAATAATTAATTAGGTCGGGTTGGTACTGGTCAGGTTAGTTAGGACGTTGCTTATGTAAACATCGCTTGAGGTTCGAACGCCGTTAGAGTATATTGCTTTAACCGTTTTCCATTCACATTAATTTTCACCTTTAAAAACGGCCCTCTTGAAGTTTTATAGGTCATTATTGACTTTAATAGATGGTCTTATAGTTACATTATAATACAAAGTATAAGTATTTATGAACATTTTGAATGATATAATTACACAATACACTCTTCACGATAAATTAATAATAAATAATGACTTAATGATAAAATAAATTATAAATAATATTCGGAACAAAATAAACAATATCGCTAATCATTTAATACAATATAGGAATAAGTTCTCGATTAGAAAGTTTTTAGATTATATTATTTTTTGTGATAAATTAATAGTAAAGCTAAATTAATTTAGTGACGCATTTTCCCGTAGAGATATTTTATAGATAGAAGGATTTCTTTATAATAATCAAGTAACAATGTTCTATATATAATTTGAAAGTAAAAAAATAAAAATGTAATTTCAATAAAATATATAGATAAAAAATAAATTTTACCACAAGGATAACACTGAATTCCTTCCTTCCTAACACATGTACATCCTTATTTTTGTTCGTACTTCACTCTATCGAATTTCTATTTCCATTGCATTCAGCTTACTTTCATTGCATGTGGGCAATTTAAATGCTCACTTACATTTTTTTACTTACACTTACAAACGTTAAAAATGGTTACATAAAATAGTTAAATTAGTATTGAATTCTGGACTACATTATTATTATTAGCGGTAATTGCATTTAGAGCATCACTCATATATTTTATGCATTTTGATATACCTACTAGTATTCCGCAATCTTGACGTCACTAATAAACTTCTGGTTTGTGTCTTCTGGGGTATTATGCCGTGTTTTACGACATATCTGACCAGGTCTAGACCAGAAAGATCGTAAAAACACGGCATAATACCTAAAAAGACACAAACCATAAGATTATGAGCGGCTGTGAAAACCTAAAAACAATCTTAACTGATAAACTTCTTCCTAAATATGTGTACAAACACATTAATTTGTTCTAACTATTAATTATTCTTCACTAGCGATCCGGCCCGGCTTTGCCCGGTACAGTTTTGTCCACGTCTTATTTTTTTAAACTCGTCATATCTTCTAAGACACTTAATTTAATGATTTGGTGTAAATGACAAATTTCATATGCGGTAAATGCTTATGGTTAATAAGATGTTTAATTTGATAAATATTAATATTGAAATGGTTAAAATTGAAGGAAAATGAGCTATTATATCTTAGTTATACAATTGATGAAATTTTATAGACAAAAATGGTTGGTATAAGTCATCCTTAAAAGATAGATATATGCTACTATTGACTATTTTGTAGGTAATTTAATTCTCCACAACTCTTTCCTTCCTGATTTTTTTGTATCTCTAATGGATTAGGCAGCGTTTCCATGAGAGCCCTTTAGCGGCAAATTTTTTCCCGACTTGATTTACTAATTGCCTTAATGCTTAGCTTCTATATGAGCTAAGGAAATTTTTAATGAATTTAAAACCTTTTTGAAGAAATGAAAATCATTATAGTAAAAACCGCATACAAATCTGTTAAGTGGTTATCGAGATTAGTGCGGTCATACAGACAGATAAACAGACGCTCGCCGGGAACTTTTGTATTGATTATTTCACATTTTCATATTGCTTGAATGCCATTACTGTCGATGTGCTAACATTCATCATAAATTTTGACATGCGACGTCTTAGTCTTTGCTTAAATGCTGGCTACTAATGCATCACCTGCAATACCTGCGAGTGGCAGATAGGATATCATGAAAACTCTTATTCTGGCTCCTTGTTCCAATCCCATCAGTTTTTTAAACACAGCAACAGTAACAACGTATCCATATTTGACGCTTTTTGAAATATCATACAATTTTTACGTGTACACTACATCCCTCGTTAGACAAAATCCTCCCCAACCTTTATCTTATTACTTATTATGTTTGTAAATATATGGAAAACTTTACATTGCACCCTTCCTGCTTAAAAGAATTCTTATTACTTCATACGTAGGCACAAGCTCATTATCAGAGCCCGAGCTAGCATTCATACGCATAACTCTACTCATCCATACTAATTTGAATAAATCGGAGACTAAAAAATTACAACATTTTGTTATTATGCGTCATTGAAGACGATGCTATATCGGTTTGTTTGGAATCGAATGCTGGCGAGATGCGAACCCTGTTCCGAGAGGCGCGAGTAAACACCATACCCACGCGGCCACCGAAATCGGCACGCTCTAACCTCTACCATACCGTGGTAGAAAATACCGTACACAGTACGATACGTAGAAAATACACGCTCAACTCTAGTCAACATAAGAAATTTAAGATTTGTAAGCATTTTAAATGAGAAAAAAACAGTTTATGTCGTATCTACATTTATAATGAATATTTAACATTAAAAAAAATATAAGATAATGTTAATTCCATGAATATATTCTCATAATAACATGTATGTATGTATTATAAAATGTATTATAAAATAAAGCATTTACACGAAGGCTGTATGAAAAGTGTGCCTACCTGTGTTTGATGCCATCTTTCGAAAAACGTCTGTCAAAATTTTGTTGCCTCGCAAAGTCAGACAGAACTATCCTGCTCATATATTTTTATTTAATTAGTGTAAGAACAAAATTATATTCCTATGTTGGTAATGAAATTAATATTTTATCTTTTTCAGTCTTTCTACAAACGATTATTATTTAGTAATTGGTTTTAAACTGCTCATTCTAAGCGCAAATGTTTTTTAGGAGTATACAAAAAAGATAAATTTTATTTTGCACATATTTACGCCACGGATGTAATTGGTTCGGTAGATTTATGTTCATACATCGCTGGGGAAGGGTTGACGGAATTACGGGAGTTCATCATATAATTCAACACACGTCCAAGTACCGCATCACGTGATCTGTTGATTTTCACTTTTTTAAGTTCATCTGTTGCGTTCACACGAAGGAATTTTTTTAGAAGTGGCAACAACAGCCGTATCAAGTAATGGATTCTTGGAATCCTAATTATACATTATTTCAGTAAATTGGCTTTTATACAGGATGTCTCTAGTAGCAAAATCATCTTTTCAGGTGGATTGCCGCCATGACAATGCTTTTTTAATGTGAATTACTGACGTATTTTTTGCAAAAAGTTTAACTTGTATCTATTATGAAAAAATCATTCGTTTCAAATATAAGTAACTGTAATGATAATACAGCTTTTTGCAAAAAAATAGTCAGAAATATTGAAAAATGCATACTTTGATATTGCACGTCTCCATAACTATTGATATAAAGGTCACGGTTGCTTAAATATTTTCGGCTCATTCAAGTCAGGAATCCACTTGTAACGTTTTTGCTACTAGTTATAAGAACCCCTGTATATAGTTGATCTCTTATTTAATTTTGTCAGTATGGCTATATTATTTATCGTACATTCCTACATAGATTTTTTCGTCACCCCGCCCATCAAAATTAATTTGTTTTAGTTTTTTATGATTGTTTTAATAAATGATTTTTTAACAAATACACTGGACCCTCAATGTTTGTCGAATGAATATCAAAAAGGACGAATATCAAACGGATTTTTCCAATAGGAATTAACTAAAAATATTTTAATCTGTTCCCAGCCCTAAATTTCTTCTATCTAGCTTTAATAAAAAAAATCACTAGAAAATACATTTAAATTTAATTTTGTTTGTTTCTTTGTATCATGTTTTTCGCTGCGACGTATGTTTTTGTTAATTTGGTAATTTCGTCAGTCCAGAGTTTTCGAGAGTTCTTGTATATATCTTGATTCCCTTCGGGTACCTCTGGCTGACCAGCGATTTTCCATACTCCGAGCGATGTACCTTCTACTGCCAATGCATTAATTTCTTACTCGGCAAAGGTTCTCGGAGCTTGGACGGTTATGTGGCTCACAGGACTACTTTTACTCGTGAATGAAGCCTGTTGCAAGTGTCCACTTTTCAACACTGTCAGGTCAAGACATGGGGTGTGATGATCCACGTAGATAGTGGGGTCTTCCAAATTATTAAAGTTTTCTAGACGTTCAAAAGATTAATTCAGTATTAGGATATACTATAAAACGTAGTAGGATAATTTCCGCGAGTTGAAATTTAATTTTATCTATTATGTATAATTGATTTGCCAACTCCTGGCCGCGGCTAACAATGTGATGAATCCTATGGGGTGACCCGTCAAAAATACGTCGTGGAAAATAATATTAAATAATATAAATTTCATTGCAATGAATAAAGTCATTTGCCGTATGATGTTAGCGAAATAGTTGTATGGCGCGGGTGGCAACGGCTGAGGTCGACAGATACGCTGTAACTATAAAAGGATCGCGGAATAAAATATTCTTCTATGAAATATTATAAATAATGTATCCTATACAATATTAATACTCTGCCTGTGCTAACTATACATTTAACTGAAATATATATTATTAACTGGAAATAATTATTGTGTGAAAATTGCGCTTTTGAATGCAAATTTAACTAAAAATATTAACTAAAATATTTCTAACATCTTGGGTTCGCATACTACATTGAAAATACCTAATGCCCTTTGCACTTACTAAGTATATTACCTAAATAGCCACAGCTATACCATCCTGTCCGTCAGGGACGAAACATAAAACATAGTTACATTTCTAAAAGTGCTACCTCTTACGCGACAAAAATACCTATTGCAGTCGGGCTATGAATATGAACTATTTCCGCCTCATAATGGCGCCTGGAACCAATACTAAAAACCTCACTAGAAATAATAAATGCGACCAAATCTCGATAAATACAATATATACTATTCGTAATACGTCGTTGAATTGGCACATGATTCGTCTAATGGATGAAGGACCCCGTTGTGTATCGTAATAACTTCAAATTCTTTTATAGGAGCAGTGTGGAAACAATTGCATAATATTACGTAATAAAACATCTAACGAACCTAATAATCTATACATTTATGTTACAATAAAATACGTTCACTAGAAAGAATTCGTGTATTAGAAATAAAACATTTTCGATTGGAGACAAACCAGTAAAATCGTTCGAACGGCGCAAAGGGAAAAATTCACACATTAAATAACATTGAAATTAATAATCATAAACACTTTGTATTAGCAAATTCTTACCTTGAATGGTGTCGTCTTAGACGTGTATGAACCTGTTCATATTAATTGCGTGAGAAAATAATACATATATTTGCTATTTACGAAATACGACATTTTTGAAGCGAAACTTCTTTATTAATAAGTAGATAAGGTCTCGGGGATGGTTTGTTCGAAAGGATTCTACAACAGCCCGTGAGTTTATATGAAATAATAGTTTCTTTGAATGCTAAGTTTTGATTTTTTAAACCCTCAGCATCTCTGCTGAGAGGGGTTGAGGCTCCGCGCCCGCCTAAACCCGGTGACCAACTTCCTAAGTGACTAAATGGCCCCCCTTGTTCCTCCGGAACTTACTGCATCCCGAGACTCTATCTCTTCTTTACGAGATGTGATCCCGTGACGCCCTCTTTTAGGCTTATAATTGAGAAGGCCGTACTCTTTTGGTACGAGTTTCTGATGATGTGTGTTGTCTTGAGGCGCCTTTCTTTTAGGCCGGTGTTTGAAGAATCATGTACTCTTTTGGTACGAATTGATGACGACATTAGCCTCCTTTGCGGGCATAGTCAGCGATGTTACAAATTATTGTGCAATCTCATTATGCCTTTTCAGAGCGGCGTCCCACGATTCTGCATCTTGCAACATTTACTTTGGACAAATGTTAGAGTGTTAGTAACATATTTATAATATCCCAGCTATTCCATATGAGTGAATGATTTTTATATTTATTCTGGCCCTGTCTTTCTTACAGAGGACGAAATAGAAGTTAACGTTTTCTATCAAGGTTTTACAGCATTCAAGCATGGAAATCCTTCCAAAGACAAAGGGAACCTTTTTGTTGGTTTAAGTAGTTTGCGCCAGATGAGGTTAGGTGGTCGGTTTATTGACGACCCCGAGCAACAAGGAGGACCCCGCCTTTAAGGGGCCCTGCAGGGGCTTGTGCGGGTTCCACGCCCAAGTGCCGGCAATCATCCACCCCTCAGCCAGCTAGGCTAACACAAACCAGATATCCCCAATCTTTAGTTAGATCTCCCCATTCTGTCCTTTACTCGTCATTCTGAAGCCACTTATTAAGCTGAATATACCGAGGTACTCGATTCATAAAGAGTTAGTTGTAGACCGAGTGTAATGATTGCGCAATACCTACGCAATACAGTAATTATTATAATGCTACTAAGTAATTCATATATAAATCCGTGTATTCAATTTTAGTACAAATAGTATGAAATTCGCTTTGCATAAAAATACATCCGTTTGGAACGGAATTCTCGTACGATTTGGATTGACATCTGGTTATGCAATACATAACGCGTCGACAATTATTATGAATCTATTAAGCACTGCTTATAGAGCTCCGTAAAATCAATTGTTAATACAAATGGTATGAAAATCCACATGCATCAAAATATATTCGTTTGGGAGATATTCCCGTACGAATTGAGCCAAGATCACACAAGAAATCGTGATATTAATTAAACATTATTGCTCCGATTTTAAATCTTCCCAAAATAAATACATTTCAATAGTGAAAATAATTAATCGATAGATAATATAAATGTGTTCCTTAGCTGTTACACAGTGGCGGTATGATCCTCTCTGGTACTGATGAATGGTAGATTCCTCCATACGTCCGGGCAGCAACTCCGTCCGCAAATGCTGTTCTGGAACTCAGGGCTCCGTCGGTAGTCTGTTGGGCAGCGCTCCCGCTCGCAAGTCTGGTCTCGAACTGCAGGGGCTGAGTATATCGTTTTCGCTCCTTTTATAGTAATGATTTCACCATACCTCTGAAATCCACGCTAGTGCAGTGACTCATCCTATGCGCGATGACCTCACCGCCTGAGCCCGCCATTGGCCGGATTCAGTCATCAGGACGGTCACCTCCGGCTCAACCCATCGAAGGCAAAGCGCGCCTGTGATTGGTCCGTTTCGTTAAAATAACAGTAAAGCACCCGCTACACGCGAGACTTGCTGTTCCGATTCATAAATAATAAAGGCTCGTTCGCACCTACTCATAAGGTCGAGTCTATTAGGATTGGCAAACGATATTAATTTAACACAGAATTATATCTATGGTATAATAAAGATCTAAGAAATATTACTTGTATAGCCGAATATTTAATATTTTGTTAGCCTCTTGTAATACATAGAATCTTAAGAAGAAATATATCAGGCTTTTACTTTTAAACGATTCCAAACAGAAGAAATATATTTTTGATGTCCATACTTGACTTTTTTGAATATTATTATTTTAAGATTTTCTAAATTTATTAAATCTATCTCTATGTCGACCATCACAGGGGGACGATATTAATAAGAAAGAAATTTGGAAATAACGCAAATGAAGAATATACAACTTAAGTAAATGTAAATTTTTATACAAATTGGAACATAAAACCCTGAGGAAAATATAGTCAGTCCGCCTATTCTATAATAAACATGAAATGTTGTGTACCTTCGATTTACAATATCCGTCATTAATCCATTCCCGAAGAAAGGATGAATATCAAAAAGGACGAATATCAAATAAATTTCATCCATAGAAATTAACGAATAATATTTTAATGTGTTCCAAAGCCCGAATTTTGACTTTTTTTCAATAATAAAAAAACCACTGGAAAATTGATCTCGAAAATCATCTCAAATACATTATAATTACGTAGTTACCACTACTTCTTAATGCTTTATCTTTATGAAAGAAATTTACCCGTCACAATGCCGTAAGTATACTGTAGGTTTAAATAAAATGTTAAACATTAATTTACCATTTAAATGAAAAACAATTAATGTTATGTTGTTCACAGTTTTTATTTGATAGAGTTTAGGTTTTTGTTTTGAAGAGGAGACCTTCCATTATGACATCAGGTAATGTCGATTCTGGTGATTAATGGATGGTTCATCAATACTTCCAGAGGTTCCACCAGCACTCATTTTTTAAATAAGTTTTTTGTGACAGATGGGACGATTTTTGGGCGAATATCAAACAAAAAATTCCTTCGAATAAACTAGACGAATTTCAAAAGATCAATGTTTAGGGTCCACCTGTATTTGTTTTCCACCTTTATTGATTGGTTATTTCAAATTTATCAAACAATGTCTTATTTTACGGCCAGTGCCACACCGAGCGTATCTTCCGCCGCGTCTTTGACGTCGCGGAACGCCGCTACGTTTCTTTCCATACATTATGCGCTTATCGAACATCATCGATCGATCCGCTGGCGAAACGCTCGCTTCGTGCGTCTCATATTTTTAAATTCAACGCGCCACATTCGACGGATCGTCCGCACTGCGTACGCACGTGTGTTTGTTGCAGTTATTGAATCCGCGCGCGGAATATTGTATGTGACTGCTAAATTTGGTTGCGGATTTGACGCAACGTCAAAGACGCGACGGAAGATGTGCTCAGTGTGGCGCCAGCCTAAAGGTTTTTTTTGTCACATTTGTAACTGTCAAAAAGTAAGACAGATACTACATTGAAAAATAATATTCTTAAAAAACATATGAAGAGAATTTTCCGGAGAACGTTGTGACTTTTTTTGAATAAAGAATTTGTAAAAAATTATTTGTTTCGGTTCTAAAAATTTTATACAATATAATTTTTTTTAACAGCGGTAATGTGAGGCAATAAAAATCCGTGATAATTCCTTTCAGTATGTATTCTGCATCCCGTAAAATCATTTAGTTAATTTGAGATATACTTTATAATAACATCTGTTGTATTATTCTCGGTAAATATTACGCACGAAGTAATCTCAAAAGTATGCGCTAGACGCGTTCGCATTATTTTTAATCATGAAGCGTTTTCGTGTATGCGTAATTTATTTTCGTCTTTTAGTTACTGGTGCCGCAAAGTGTGTGTATACACGTGTTATTTATACCCGAAAAATCACTAGTTGCGATTTTCTCTTCAACATTGCAATTTTCGTACAGTTCCCCGAGTGACACGTCTTTTTGAAACATCACCAAAATAGCTCGGTGTGTCTGCGCACTTCTTGAAATATTTAATAAAGCGCCCGGTCCACCAGAAGAGACACCACGGCCAGAGGCGTCTCATGGAGTAGGCAACTGGGACGTAAAATATAAGGAATGGAACATTATGGGGGGAGTGTAAAAATGAAATCAAAACAACTACGATCTCGTGTAATTTATTTTTATTTTTAAGGGCACTTTTATTTCACAGAATTGTGCTTAATCAATCCTACAAAAACGGTTGTCGGTGAGCAAGGCCCATAATATCATCAGCGTGGAATTTTACCATCATGCCGTTTCCTCGCAGGGCTAGGCAGAGAGTAAAGAACGCAACTCTCTTCTCTCCTGGCACACCAAAATTTGTCTCGTCCACTTTCATACATCTTCTCATTCATGTTTTTCGGTTTTTAGGGCGGAAATTTTCAACAGGGCCGCTCTGTAATAATAAGTTGATTCCATCATGGTCTTTCGCGAACCCCCTTCTTTCTTGTTTTTTTTGAACACTCGTCCCATATAATTTCTTTGCAATCCCTTTCCCAATTATACATTTCACATAAAAAAATGAGTATTACTTACACTGTTGCATACATTTTATACGCACACTGAACATGGAAGAGTTCTCCCGGTCGGGTGGGAATTTTTTTTTCTTTCACAACTATCAAATCGGGGGATCCAGTGCATTCAGCTTACATTCGTTCTTTTGTGTCCGATTTCATGCTTCTCTTTCAAAAATACCGGATTATAAAAAAATACAATTTCAATGTACAACATGATTTAAACGTTAAATATTCCCAGACGTCAACGACACTGCAAAATGCATTCACCAAAACGACCGATTGTTTTAGGTTTGTTTTTTTGTAATAATAATTGGACGATAAAAAGTACATGAGGCGGTGTTATTAAATTTTGCTTAAGGTCAGCACTTTGCCTAGGGACGCCACTGACGACGTCCAGCGGGGATGCGCCGGCCGTGGTAAGTGAAGGAGTAATGTGCTGTGTTCATAATTAAGGGTGTGGGCGGGGTGCGTTGACCGGGTGGCCTCGCCAGCACGCACGGAAACAGCCTCGCTACAAAGTTTCGCGGACCAGTAGATGAAAGCTGAGTTAAAAAAAACAGTTCAATGTCACTTAGACCACAGAGAATGTCTGGAAATAAATTTTTATTTTAAAGTTCAAGATTTTTTTAAATTACAGTCCTGATGGAACCGTATCACATGTATTTACACACACACTTAATTGAAAATATGTGTAGAGATGAATTATCCATTGTTTCTTTTTTTAATAGGGATGCGCACAAGGAATATATGTCATATTAACATTCTTACTATTTTCAAAACAAGCTTGCGCTATAAAAATAGGACTATATTGCTGGTTTCTTGGTATGAGTTTCAAACCCTCGCTGAATCAATATGTTTTTTAACCACTACACCAACGAGCACAACTTCATTTTTACTATTTTCTTTAATTAACAATGTGCAAAATGTTATTATGAGTTCTGATATGGAGACCTTAGAAAAATAAAAGAGGCGTTGGACCTCAAAAGAGATGGGCCGACGATATAAATGGCTACAACTATCAAATAACAAGGAATGATGGAAGGGTATGGAAGAGGCCTGTATCCAGCAGTGGAGAGATGAAGGCTAAAGAAGAAGAAAAAATAAGAAGAAGAAGTTAGTTGCTAGAAGTGCAAACAAATAGATGCACAATATTTACTCAGAATTCGACGATAGAGACTATTGTGTGACATCACAGTAATAAAAAGTATAAATATTTTATGAACATTATGAAGCTAACATGTTACAAATAAAAAATACTATTATGAAATATGCTGCAAGTCAACAAGTTATACGAGACCTTACATCTCGCAAAAAATGTGGAGTGCGTGGGTTTCAAGGTCAACGCCGTGCATCATACGACAAGGAGGTAATTACGCAATACCAAATATTGAGAATGTTATCTACGGTGAACGTAAATTTAACGCTCTAGTGACCGTCAACAAAGTTTATCAATGTTTCACTTTAAAACTTAGTCCGAGTTATGAAGAATATATTAAGGGTTCTCAGTCAAAAGGGCCTAAGTGATTATTTCAAACCTTAAAGGAGAGCAAAATAATGTTTTGTCAATCTGATTTTGTTAATATTTCTTTTATTATTTAACGATTTTCATTTTTCTTTTGCAATAACATACATAGAATTCGTTTCATAATTAATAAAATAAATATTGACAAAATCAGATTGCCAAAACTTTATTTTGCTCTCCTGTAAAGTTTGAAATAATCGCTTACGCCTGCCTTTTGACTGAAAACTCTCGATATCTAGGTTGCCGTAGATGCCATATTTGATCTAGGGAAAGACATTAAAGAAAACGAAAGATGATAACTTTCGTCGATGGATAACCTTCGTCACGCTGTGGATACAATTTTGCTAGGTGACAGTATTGCAGATCTTCAATTTACTTGATAGTAATAAGTAGATACAAGATTGAGAAATGCGTTGAATGAAATGCGAGAAATTGTTAGTCGATGGCACTGATGTCAAAATGTTACAAAAGATTAAGTACCTTGGCAGCAGGTTAACGAAAGACTGGGACATAGATTTTGAAATTAAAATAAGGATTGGCATAGCACTAAGTACTTTTGTGAATATGAAGAATCGTGGTGAAATTTTCTTAGCTACGTAGTCTCAGAAAGTGGTTCAGTATCCAAAATGAAATACGATCACCAATATTCGATAAAAGACAGCATAGAAGTGAGTGTTTTATTAAATATGTCGTTTTTAACAATATATTGTTAGTTTTGTATTATTAGACACAAACAACACTTAGGAAAATCACCCGAGGGATAAAAGTGTAAACCTGTTCTAAGATGTTTCAGCATGAAGATGTATATATTTAAATTATACGGCATATATTCTATCATGGATGGAAATAGGGAACGTTACATTGTGTATAGTGATCACTTAAGCCAGCCGTATGATAGGTCGTAAGATGCCCTATGAACACCCAAAGGCTTCCATACTTACTTTCCCGTAAAAATATAATTTTGTCTCTGTGAGACATCTATAATATATTGAATGATTAACGGTATCCCTGTGACAAAAATCCAGTACTGCTCTGAAAAATTTGGACAAACCCAAAATATTCCGAACATTATTTCAATCCAGAGTTTTGCTTTGTTTTTAAGAATGTTTTATTTTATAAATTATAAAAATGCTTTCTCATGTATAATGTACAATGTTGTGCGATACTAAATCTGAAACACTGGTGATGGACAGAGGGTAGAAATCGGGGTGGTTAAATATGCGGCCAGCGGGCTGTATGAAAACATAACTTTGAATATTAAATAAGCCACCGTACATTTTCCACCCGACGCCAAAGTACATATGCCGAATATTACAGAATGTTTTTTACCAACCCTAAATAATTTTGTACGGTACTGTATTCACTTAACTTTAGAAAAAATTAACAACTCGTTCATTTAGCTCTCGTACGCCAGATTAATTAAATTATTCTGTTCAATCGTTGCTTACCGCAAATAATTTGTTTTCTTTTGTTAAATTTTGAAACACGAATTAAATAAAAATAAAAAACACGATTAAAAAAAGTCGTGGCTTTTATTTCAGCTGTGAAGCAATTTGTGTGAATGTTCATTGTATTAAACACGTTTGTAAACTTTTTAAATTAATTATGATGGCACGTTTAGACAGCACGACTATCCGATCAAAGCTCACGTTTTTATTGCATACTTATAGAAATTATAATAAAATATGATTTGAAGACAAACATATTCAAAATATTGTAATGAATTATGTTAAAATGAAGATCTTAGATAACAAGAATGGAGGAAAAGCTCGAATCCTGAAACAACACGGATACTATGATTTCACAGTACCAATTGTGATTAGCAGGTCAATCCATATGAACGGAAGATTTACAGCTTCTCAAACAAGTGCCTTTTGTAGTGTTATCTAATGGCAAAATAAATCACAGAGGGCCAGAAAAAAATTTAAAAACTCTGTTAAGACGAACCTATAACCTCTTTTTTTAGATATATTCAACTCGTGATAACAAATGACTCCGATGCGGTATTGCCACGTAACACATAAACACCAAGCTTTCGACACGGTATGGCGAGCCAATACTTAACACAGCACTGACAATGTTTTCACCGTGCTTTAGACACGGTATTACAAGCCAATACTTAACCACAACACCAATACTCACAACAATACATCAGCCTTGATGATGGACCCTGCAATGGGATCCGAAAGGTCGGTCAGAGAGGTCGTAAAAAAACACCCCAGACGGTACAAACCAGGAAATACATTTCGATGGTGATATAATGTGACATTTTAACAAACAAGTCTATGCCATGGCTCGAGGCTCAAGGATGTCGGTTTAGTAATATTTTATTGCGCAGCTGTTCTTAAAACGCGCCACGTGAACCAATGCCACGTGAAAAGCCCGTCTAATAAAAATAAAAATTATTTCTACTGCTTTGCATTTAAATACTTGGCTACTGAATAGAATCTGTGTGACTTGCAGTTGAGGCTGTGCGCATCAGAATGTGTTTGTAAGTATCATGTGTGTGTGGTGGAAGAGGTGAACAATCAGCCAATCATCTGCACATGCACTACATACTAAAATTACGGCTTTCCCTCCCTCAACCCTAATTTCACCCACAACTCCCAGTTTATAATACCCATTCCTACTCTCATTTGCTTTACTTGGTCTTATTTTGTATTTTTATTCAGTGCACCGTATTTTGTATTGTGAATCTTAATATAGATTAAGTAAACGTATTATTTCTTACCATTATAAAAAAATATGTACTGTTATTCTTCTACAAAATAAACATTTTAATATCGAAAATATTTAAACGATAACGATAAAAAGCAATAAGCCTCCATAGATATGTTGGTAAGAATCAAATACGTATATTAAAAATCATTTTTAGCCAATACCAAAGCACTATATGTGTGTTTATGATTAGAAAAAACTTTTATTGCAAAAATAAATATGTAAATGATTAGAAATAAATATCTTTTGGAAAAATAGATTTATTGGGATGTATAATGTATGTGTATAATACAACAGGATGCAGAAGCTCGGAAAGACCAAAACTAAGATGAAGCGAAAATTTCTTTTTCTTTTAACAGAGTGATAGTTAAATCAGTGTAAACCACTACCAGATTTTAGGTCTACCGGTTTCGAGACGTATCCTTCTCTTCGTCAGGACCAACACTTTACTACTATGTTCACAACACCATAGTATTGTTAACCTATCACCAATATTTATGACATGCGTGTTAATTTTGTCGAAGACAAGCATGCACTAACTTGCCTGCAGAGCAATCAGAAATCTACGAGGAAACTTTTTCTTTTACTTGTTGTCATTGAGTCTTATCTGTGTCGGTTAAATTAATGATTATTATCATTGTCATTCTATATTTGTATTTATGTCTTCCTGTTGGATGACCAATAAATAACATAATATATTAAAAATGTCTTCAATGACGTATCTATCTTCGACAATAAGACAGAAAGGAAATGACTCATAAAAAGGAACAATGCAGAAAATTTCTCAAGGAGGTTAAGATCCATCATGAGTTGTAGAGCTAAAAATGATAGTTATGCTTTTTATATATCGCACTGTACAAAGTATTAGTACCATTATGCTCACTTATTATGTATTCAACTATGTGTATGTAATCTTAAAATTTAAATCAATTAATTCAATTTTAACATCATATTCACTGTTAAAATTTAACGGTAAATAGGTACTTGGTTAAAAATAAAAAATGAACCTGTGTCCTTAAGCATCTGGGAGTCCAAATTTTTACAACATATCATGTAATCATATATTATGTAATTTTCTTCGATAGCAATACAAAATTAAATATAATTTGGGTCGCTTGTAGCATAAAGCAAAACAAAATCTGACGCTAAATTATATTATACAAAAATATAACATTGAATTCCTAGGTTAAAAAAGAAATGCATGGTGCTATCTGATCATTGCAATTGATAATATCTACACGATCTAATAATAATGATTAACAAAAATTATAAATCGTACATTTATGAAAAATGTTTATAATATAAATATTGAAGTACCTACCACATTTATATACTCTGTAGACATACAAATAAACAGGTTTATCATGAAGTTGTTATAACACGAATCTATTTAATATAAATAAGCGCCCATTATTCAAGCCAACAGACGGTTTACATACAGTCTATTACGTAAGCAGCAGCAGGTAGTTAAGTACTAGGTGCCCACATCGGAGGGAGGTCAGCCATGAAATAAGCTATAAAGATAATGTGTTTTACGCCGCGACGACCCCAGTACAAAATTTTCAGGGTTGTACAAATTGCCCCATTAAACCGCTAACCGTTAACGTAATGAATGGAACTCGGCATGTCCTTTCTAGTTATCCAGTGTTAATAAAACAAATTTATTTTTTATTTTATTTGGGGAATCAAACAGCTTATGTATATAAATAAAAATGTAGATGTTCGTTTGTACAAAATCGACAATCTCTGAAAGTTCTTAACCGATCGCTTTGAAATTTTGGTACGACGTTGCATTCGGTTACAAGCATGTTTTTGTATACCACAGTTGTTTTCATATACCTACCTACTATGAACTCATATAAATAAAAATGCAAATTTTCGATTGTCCAAAATTATAAATTTCCTTAAGTTCTTTTTGACACAACGTTGATTTCGAATTCGCACAAATCATTTGAAAAAAAAGGCGCAGGTACCTACCCTTTCAATATTTATAAATATTTAGATATAACATTTTTCAAATTCAATTTTTTTGATTCGGGCGTCTTTGCTTAAATTAAGCGTTTGAACCGATGAGAAAGTGCAGCCAATCGTATCGAGATATCTATACCTTAAAACTCAATGTCTCTGTCTGTCTTTCTGTCTGCCTATCTGTCTGTTCTCTGTACACCGTTTGTTTTATTCGACTCAAATTTGTATACTTATGCTTTAGGATATTTCCCCCTTCCCAGTCTATCCTCTCCCCCTAATAAATTTTCGATGCAAAACTGTACCGTTCGACCGACCGGACTCAAAATTTGTAAACTTATTTTTGAATTTTAAAAAGAATTGATGACTCTGCAACATTGATTTGTTTTTGATAACTAGGCAAGTTTAGATATTTAAAGAATCGATTCTGTATTTTTTCTATCCTATCGATATTAGTGCTTTATCTTGGATTCCAAACTTGGAAAGTATGTTTGGCGATAGATCGAACAGACAAAGTGTTTTCATAAAGGTTACATAATTGAGTTGTTTACATATCCTAGGGTTGAAATCCAATATTTTCGTTGCTCTGAAGATAATTTGGTCAAATTTTGTCAAAAAGTATTTCATATTTAATTTCAGATTTTTTGTTCAGAAGACGAGACAGATTTTTATATATTGAAGATTTTCTTCCATGCATTAAATATAATACGTAAATTCATTATAATATCATTATTTGAAAGATCAAGTTACGACTAAGGGCGAAATGGATACAGATAGACCTCATCCCTGTATTTCCAAAGGTCATCAAGAAGTAGACGACAAGGTCAGCCCATTATAACAAATAATAGTAATATGAACATGTCGCTTAAATGTGAATAAAATGATTTATAAAATGGGTTTTTACGAAAGTAAAAAAGATTCTATGAAGCAAGCAAAACGATATTCCGAAAATTAGAACACGACCATTAGATATTTTGTATTTTGTTGATTATTTACAGTTTTCGGCGACCGAGCGATAAAAATTTTAACGATTTTTAAAAATATTACATTTGGGACTTTTTTCGAAACTGTTTTTCTACTTGGTAAATTAGTTGTGTTTTTTATTTAAAATTTTTTGGTTTTTAATCTCTTTTCCTGATCTTACAAAAAAAAATTAAGTTGGATAAATTTACCGTCTCGAAGATAGGTTTCTTTTATGACTTCAGCCTGTTTACCTCACCTTAAATATTTGCCATTAGGCATTTAGATATTTTTTATGGGTTCTCATTTACAACAACATGTCGTTTAGTAATTTTTATCCTTAATTTAAAAGAGATAACATTTGTCGCTTAGGAAAATATGACCTGCAGTTTTCTATATTATTTTTGGTGCTTAGATATTTTGTGCGGTAAGAAATTTTAATTAAAATGGAATTTGACCTTTCCGCGCGTACCTTGCATTGTCGTTTTCCCATGCTGCAAAGTGACCCTGGAATGTCTTTTGGGAACAAAAAAAGCAAAGTGTCGCTTAGTTAACGCGTGTGTTTCACTATCTGCCGCTTGGATACGATATCTGGTAACTATTTTCTTTTAAAGTGTTATTTAATTTTAGCGGAGTTTTTGTTTTTTAATGAGTAAGAATTATTGTCCGTTTGCCAGCGGCTTCATCAAATTATTAAACACATTATAACAGGAAATTGGAATTCAAAGGTTTTAATTTGGTACCTATGTAAATCCTAAACTTTAAGATATAAGCAGCCAAATGCGCGTTGGGCTCATACATTGAAGGTTCGACGGTATTTTTTTACTATGAAAAGTACTTATTTTATAGTAGGTGTAACCCTCAGAACGTATTTTAATATCAGTCGAGAAATCGCACATTAATATCTATACGCAACTAATGGATGGTCCTTGTTGACAATTTGACACTATGATTTCCTTTATCTTAATGAGTACTTCCTTTATCATAATGAGCTGATCTCCTTATCATTTATATTACTTTTTTAGGATGAAACGTTGATAAATGAATATACTTCAACTATTTCAGTCGCAAGTACTTCAAATCTGCAATGTCGAGTGTAATCGAAATTCAGTCAAAAACTAACGTGCCATGCTGTCGATCACGTCTGCCAATTTCAAAGAAAAAATATGAGGATTTAGCTAAACTTTGTAAGGACGAAAACTTGTAAATTATAATGTTCCCTTCTTTTCACCTGTAATATGTAATTTCTGTTTTCAATATATGATTACTAATGTTTATTACAAGCATTCTTGTACCATTACATAAGCCGTCACCAACGGATAAATTTCTATGAAGAATAATAATTTCCATTTATTTTACCGTTTGAAAATTTAACTGGGATTTAAAATGTTCATTTATATCAAAACAACCTTCATCAGTAATAATACAATCAATCAAATTGTATGTAAACATTAGACCTTCTAATCGTCCAAATACATCTAAGCCAACTAAGCGCGTTCGTTCTTTGGGCAAAAAATTGGATGATTACGCATGAAACATCTGCGACGGAATGCATTTCATTAAATATGTTTTTGACTTCTAGATTCACTTCACATTCAATTCAGAATGTCTATGTGTGAATGGCCAATTGACAGAAGTTAGTAAGACACATAAGCCGTCACCAACTGAGAAATTTCTATGAAGAATAATGATTTCCATTTATTATACAGTTTGAAAATTCAACTGGGAAATTAAAATGTTCATTTATATCTAAACCTCCTTCATCATTAATAATACAATCAATCGAATTGTATGTAAACATAAGACCTTCTAATCGTCCAAATTCATCTAAGCCAACTAAGTGCGTTCGTTCTTTGGGCAAAAAATTGGACGATTACGCATGAAACATCATTAAATATGTCTTTGACTTCTAGATTCACTTCAAATTCAATTCAGAAATGTCTATATGTGAATGGCCAATTGACAGAAGTTATTAAGACACCAATTTTACCAATTTTGAAGCATCACAATTTCTTCTCCATTAAAAAAGAAACAGCGTTACGAATTAGTATGTGCAAGCCATGCGTACGACTCACGTTGTTTCACTGTGTTGGTATTTACGGGTATAGGTACGTTATACGTGTGTTGGTACGGGTATACGTACCAACACACGGCGCGGCTTACACATACTAATTCGATTGTCTTTCTTAAGTAGAAAGAGGTCTAAAAATCACTTAAATGTAATTGGTTATAAGTGTTTCAAAGACTAAAATATTAGAAACGATGTTTTATTTTTAAATCCTTAATTTTTTTAGTTATGTGAAAAAAGGTAACTTCGTATAGTGACAGTTCTGATTTGCGGTCGTAGAACAATGCAGCATGTGTAAAAACGTCATTGTACTGCGCTGACTATATTTGAGGTTTTAAAGGTATTCACTTTAAATAACTAACCCAAGCTTCAAAGGAAAATGTTTTGTAGTTATCGAGCTATGACATAAAGTATCTTTATGTAAATAAAACTTCAAACTGCTCTCCTGCAAACTTGAAAAAATCACATGAGTCATTATGACGATATATGCGTGAATTAACTGCTGCATGATTCACTTGAAATTTTTAGGCTCTATATCTGCCTTAGAAATCAGATTAACAAAGCTGTCAGCGCTGGCTTCTACGGTTTAAGACAGATCAAGTCTGTAAGAAAATGCCTTCCCCCAGACGCAGCAAAGTCACTGATTAGTGCGTGCGTCATCTCGCGACTGGACTATTGTAACTCAAAATATGCAGGACAGCCTAGGACTCAGCTCGACAGACTTTAGTCAGTGATGAATACTGCGGCGAGGCTTATATTCAAGGCATCAAAGTTCTCGCGGGTATCCTCAATGCTGAAGCAGCTACATTGGCTTTGACTGCCGGAGCGGATAAACTTCAAACTCTCTCTGATGGTGTACAAAAGTCTTCAAAGAAAAACACCACAATATTTGTTCGACCTCTGTATCCCAGACAATATCACTGGAAGACGGCTCACACTACGGTCAGCTAAATCGGAGGCACTCTGCAGGCTGGTAGTACCAAGAAGTTCTGGAACCACCAAGTTTTCGGAACGTGCTTTCAGCTTTGCGGGCTCAGCTATGTGGAATCAGCTGCCTCCAGTGTTGCGATCTATGGAGAACCAGGAACTCTTCAAGAAGAGCCTAAAACTCATTTTTTCGGGATGTCACACTTACGCAAAAACGGTGCTATAAACATTTAAGTAGCGTGTGTGATTTAACCTCATAATTAGGTAAAGATGTAACCTCAACGATATTAAAATACGTTTCGCGTTCATGAAGGTAGCGTGTATGTTTTAACCTCACAATTATGTAAAGATGTAACCTCAAAATTATCAAATGCGTTTCGCGTTCATTTCCATGTATCTAAACATGTTTCACCTGTCAGACCGTCGATGTGTCAAAATTCAATTTCGATATGACTTGCCAGGAGTAAAAATAGAATTGATTGAAGAAAATGTGATATTTCGTTATATCATCTTAGTATTAAATAACGCATATAATATTTCTACATATCAAATTATGTCTAAATGTTTTTTAAAGTAATCTGTAAACCCGAAAAAATCAATCTTTTTAATGTACCTACTCCAAAATGTTTTTTTAACTGGCAACAGAAATCATCCAATGACCGCAGAATTTTTGACGAAATTTATATATAGATGAATTTTTAATTTTGTATTTTCAAAAAAACACTAAAAGTTGTTTTCAAATTGATCTCAATAGCACAAAAAAAAATATTTTTCGATCATAGACATTTTTTAGTAAGAAAAAAAATACAGGTTTAGATTAGTTAAAGATTATCTAAATCAGCTGTGCGCGTCATGGAAAATGACCTCTGCGGGATAGTACATTTTTAAATTTTCAAAATAATTTGTTAATGAAAAATATTAACTGATAGATTCAGTAAGCAATGACAATAAAATAAATTTTATATGTGCAATAGTTATGTCAATTATTTTTAATTTAAATGTATTTTTTTATGCTTCAAGGTGGTGTGACCCCTTAAATTGCACTCTTTGCACACGGAACATTGTATTTTTACAATAAGTCATCGATAAAGACAAGGGACCGTCAAATGATAAAATTCAAGTGTGTTTTGATGGAATTGTATAACGGGTAGGTGCTTCGAGGGGTAGTCTGAGAAATAAATAATTAAAATTCGATTGTCTCCATAGCCGTAAGGCTGAAATTTTCTTCCCCTTAAATGATGAAGAATGCTCATATGTCTGTACTTTTTACAAATAACTACATAATAAGGTATATATATTTTTTTTTATCGAAAGTTAGTGATCATTCAGGTTAACAATAGAAATTTCTATATGAAACAATTTAAGAAGAAATGAAAAACATAAGTATTACATTATAAATATAAAATTTATTGCGTTTTAATGTATAATTTTTTTTAAATATAATTTTCTTAGAACATAAATGAACATTACATATCTTTATTTATGTACCCATACAGTTTATACAGAAATCTATGTATCTAATTAAAAAACAAGTAAAATAGTAACTTTTCCAAATATTGCCTTAGATTCTTCAGCCAAATATACTTTATTTTGCAGGGCCTCCTCTGATAGCAATTTTTTTTTAAATAAAGATGCGAACGCGGAATATGTGTCATATCAATATTCTTACTATTTTGAAACCAAGCTAAACGCTTGATCTATGAAAATAAGACAAATTTGCTGGTCCACTGGAATGGGTTTAGAACCACCAACCATTCAATTTCTATGTGAGAGCCAAAACAACTGCTGTGATAGGAATTTCAGTCTTATTTAAATAAATTTTTGATACATTGATGCATATTACGGAGAGTGAAGAGAACTACGGTGAAGAGGGACTTAACTCAACCCAGAATCATTTTATAAGCAATAACTTACATATCGGCCCTACCTTTCACTTTTAAATTTGGCATTTTTAAATGCTAAAGTGATCATCGTCCCCACGCCATTTAAACTGATAAGAGCGCAATTTCATGGAGAGTGATACAGTGAAGAGGGATCCACCACACACCCAGGGCCGTTTTATAAGCAATAGCTCCCATATCGGCCCTACACTTTCGCCAATAAATTCGGCATTTTTTTGCTAAAGCGGTAATTCTTTTCGCGCTACTCAAACTCATATGAGTGCAAGCGGCGCGGGGAGGCGTTCAAATAAAAACGCTTCACTGTCATCAATAGCAAACCATATAATGCAAAACAATAGAATAAGATATGATATAATGATAAATGATATATGTACATGTATATGAAGAAATACCGTAGCGACAGTTAAACAAGGTACAGCAGTCACTCTCTTGAGGGGAAAATGAAAAGAAAGTTGTATTACACAAACAGAGGACTTGCTAGTCCGGAAAACCACTGCCGGTAGACACGTTAGATATCAAGCTTATGACGTTACAGGAACAAATTTAAAAGACAAATCTTGTCAACTGGATTATAGTTGAAAATAGCTGGTAAAAGGAAGACCAGCGCACAACAGTCACACCCCGCGGGGATGCCGAGAGAGAATACTACAACCACAAATGTTCGTTCACTAAACATGGACTATTAGCATTGATTTATTAATTTATTTATTAATAATAAACGCGCTAGTGGGTTTTATGATACAAGAATATTAGAAGGACTTTTATATATCTAACATAAAACACGTTTTACAGTAAATAATTAAAAATAGAACGTATTCAAGATAAATGAACAAAATCAAATGTAACAATATGAAATAAAATAAAATGAACAATATATATAAACGATGATTAGTACACAAGCAAACAGTAACAATTAGAGACCTTTAAAATAAAGATAACCAAACTAATATAGGTACTAGATAAATAAGATAAATAAGGAGATAAAATAAACCAAAAAATATATTTATTTATTTATTTGTTTACGCCCATTAGGCTTTTACATAAAGAGTATAAAATAAATTTCAAAAAGCACATACATTAAAAGTTTCAGGAATAGCACCAAATCATGAGTATAAAAATTAAAAATTTAGAGTAGGTAACGAGCAGCAATGCGTATAGGCTTTTACATAAAAAAATATATCATAAAATTAAAAAGAACATACATTAAACAATATAAATTACAAGTAGCAAATTATTAAAAGTACCAGGAATAGCACCAAAACATGAGTACAAAAATTTAAAATATAAAGTACAAAGCGGCAATGTGTACGAAAAATATATATTACCCACCATTACATATTAACAGCTGAAGTCAGTAACGAAGCAGTATTGCCTCTTTAAGTGTGAACTTTACTTTCTCCAGACTGTCGACGAAAATGTCAATCATGCAACCATATTCATTACAAGTTATTTACATTACATATATAAAAGATATTATCAAAACACATTTAAAAGGGAAATGAACAATAATTAGGATACTTTAAAATAAATATATATATATATAATTAATGGGAAAAAAACATAAATAAAAATTTAGTCCATTAAACAAAGTCTGAGTAATTCTTTAATTCGGGTACACAACGAAAAATATCTACAAATTCCGAAAAAAAAATGAATAACACTGGAAATATACTATTAAATCCATTGTGTTATTCATTCTGGTAGGTACACGTGCATGTAGGTACAGCCCGCCATCATCCGCTTCGTTTCGTTTGCTAACGATAATGTATTTTGTCATCGGTTGAAGATCACGTGCTTCGCATGCATTAACTACACGTACGACGAAGAGATATAGTTTTGATGAAAGAAATCAGCGATATCTAATCAATCAACCTACCGCAACGCGGGTCACATTTCGCGTTTATAAAACGAGATTGGAAACAGACGGTCGTGATGTCACAAGACACGCTGCATTCCTCGGCAGCCGTCCAGCGCCCTCCGCGCCTGAGTCACGCGCCGCCGGACGCTGGCAGCTCCTCGAGCTGGTGATGGACCACTCGCGCGGTGTTGCCTAACGTCTGTTGTGTTTACGGCCCGGGCCAGGGGGCTCACGCGTAAACAGACGCGAGACGGTGGCCAGAGCTAAATGCGTATTTTGCGTCGTATCCCGCGAAGGTGTGGGCGGCCATCAGCCGTAGTCCGGGAAACGTTCCCAAATTGTGCGCCGCAGAATGAAGAGCGGCACTCTATCCTTCTTCATTTCCTTTATCACGTGTTTTCCCGTATTTGGCTAAATTTGGTACATTAAAACAGCCTCGCCTTGTATTTATCCTGTTATGTTACCCTGAAGGTGAGATGTGTGTGATTGGTTTTGATTAAATATAATGTGTTATTTAAGATAAATTATATAAGTCTCACAGAGACGGAACTATTTATATGGAAAAAGTGTTTGAAAATCTTTATCGAGTGGCCCAGAGCGTGTGACCGGTATGAGCTGAAGAATGGCATAGTAATTAAAAAGTTTTTACCAGCAGAAATTTCCAAGCTAATGATATCCTGTCAAACATTGACAATTAAATGAAATGCAGAAATCTCTTTTGGAATTTCGATTACACAGCTAAAATCGTCATTCATTAAACAGTTCTAATTTTCAATTCAATAACCAATCATTCGTCAGCTTTTGAATTGAGCATCTGTATGATTGGTACTGGATACAAGATGGTCGACAATACATTATTTATATTACTGGAACATTAATTTCAAGTGAATAATTCTTTGACAGTTACGCAACAACCACAAACAATATATGAAATATACAAATTTTACTCTCTTTGAAGGTTAACTTCTGGTGCGCATGGATGCGCGCATATTTCGTTGTATACTAAAACGTCACTTTAACAAGTAACTTCATGGTCTCGTATGTCCACTACATGCTGCAACTTCCGTTATAATAAAAATACAAATTCATTAAAAGTAAAAACTAAATAATCACAGGGTAATGTTTATAGAACTTTTACGTACGAAAGTCAATCTAGACAAAGACTCGTACATCTGTATTTTTTTAAATTAGTTACTGACGCGCCGTCACACTTATTAGTGTAACTTATCAATAGAATGTAATTTTTCAATGTATGTTTTTTTAATGTTAACCTTTAAAGAAAAATTATTAATAATAATAAAAAATCGTTCATGTGTTATGTGCGCGCGGTAGAAGTTATACTTAAAAACTAAAATGTAGGCAAAATTATATATTAATGACGCTCAAGGTTTACACTGATAGTTTATTGAAATTTGTGAAAAGAATTAAAACTCACAGATTAGTACTTACAGATGTGTAATCTCAAATATTTATAATAATTGGAGCAAACAAAAACTTTTTAAAAAAACGATCGAAACATTCGTGAACCCACATGTAAACAGTATCTGACAGCTGACAAGGACTCAATATGGCTTCGTTGTTGAGACGTTGTTTCTTGTCAAAAAACGCGTGCATTTTCAAAGAAAGAAGTATTACCTACCTACATTTAAAATCGATTTCTTATTCGTTCGAGCAGGTGTGACCCCTTAATAAATGACTCAACGAGTACTTCTTACGAGACTTTTTTAATTCGACTTTGAATCTGTAATAAAGTTGATATTTTCGTCGATAGGCATGGTCGAGAGCCTTAGTATTTAGTACTTAGAATACTGTAAGGAAGTATACAATATTAAACCGATGTAAAGTCGGTCATTGAAAATATTAATGCAGTTGTCTGAATTCTTCACATGCTGCGCTAATATATGTATTTGTGACGTTAATGGGACACGTGAAGGCGGAGAAGCCGATGCTTCTCGCATAAACTGAAATAAAAATGCCATTTAGTTCATATAATTTTAGAAACTAGATGATCCTAAGAATGTCTGAGAAATTTCACAAGAATTATATATGACAGATTTAAATCTTGTACAATAAGCAGAAATATGGCATTCGTGACATAGTTTTGTGAAATATTTATATTTTTTTCGCATTAAATTAATGGTGAACCACATCGTTGTATTTTTTGTACAAAATGTTGTTTTTTTTTGTACAAATTTTTGTACAAAATTTGTACAAAACGACAGTACAAAATGAACCACATTTTGTACTGTCGATTACGATGATTAATAATATCGTTGGTTTAAAAGAAAAATCGTCACTTTCGTGTCTGAAGATTATTTTATAGTTTAACAATTGATAACTGTTCTTAAATACATGTTTGTATGTTTAAACGTTAGAAAAAGACATATTAATTGTAAAATCTTCGATCTGGCTAAAAAATCAATCAATTATACAAAAAATTTTAGAAACGCTATTCTTCAGTTCTACCAATGTGAATTTTTTATTAATTGATCAATTTTTTTTGAACTTTGGTTTGAAATGTGTAAACACATTACTACATTTCAATTACCAGTGTTTATGACCTTTGTTCACTGAATTTAATGTAATTAATTATCACCATAGTTAACTTCAGGATATTATAATATAAAAACGTACATATGGAATAGTTTAGTACAAGTAATATCACAACATCACACAATAAAAAAACACCAGCCCTGATGATGGACCCTGCAATGGGATCCGAAACAACGGCCAGAAAGATCGTATACACATGGGAAATTATCCCAGAAAACTCTAACCAGAAGATACTGCATACATTTTTCAGTTTCTTTTAATCTATCGTAATGTATCTAGATGTGATGTATGTCTGCGTGCGCAAAAGGGACGGAAGATTCATGGATGTGATTGCGCCGAGTACGGGGAGCGTCATTCTTGAACGCGAGCTTTGAGAGGACAGCGCAACTGCCACGTATAATACTTTGCCACCGAATATTTTTATATCTTATTTCGAGTCATAACTAACCACTAGAGACACATAATACATTGCCACCGAATATTTTTGTATCCTATATCGAGTCACAATAAACCACTAAAGACCATAATCCACTGCCACCGAATATTTTTGTATATCGAGTCACAATAAACCACTTAAGACACATAACTTGCCACCGAATATTTTTGTAACTTATATCAAGTTACAATAAACCACAAAATACCATAATCCATTACCACCGAATATTTTTGCATCTTATATCGAGTCACAATAAACCATTAAAGACACATAATACCTTGCCATCGAATATTTTTGTATCTTATATCGAGTTACAATAAACCACTAATGACCAAAATCACTTGCCACCGAATATTTTTGTATTGTTTGTAAGTCATAATAAACCACTAAAGAGATTCCGGCATTTGATTCCAAAATCCCTGGAGAAGACTAGATGAACACATGACTGTCAAGGCTGGTCAAGTATATCACACTTTTGTTTTGTAATCGATGTAATCAGCTCTGAAATATACTAAATAGATATGTATAATCATTTATCCTATGGTGTGCGATTACCCCAACTGAATGTTACGATAAAAATATTTAAAATGTTAAAAACGCGCTAGAGAGCTAATAAAAATTCCTGGTTATTTTAAAGCTATCGAAAATATCCATCAATCATTTTAAGGGCCGCACAGATATTTTAACAGGAAGGAAGTGGAGGACCGTCCGTAGGGACGAAAACCCTTTCATTTTTAATTCTACTTCCATCAGCACTTTGTTTTATATGAATAATGTTTAAGTTCCAAGAAAAATTCAATCCTGGATACTGTCACAGAAATAAATCATTTGTACGAGCAAAATCTACGGAAATCTATTGAATAAAATAAAAGTTTGTTCATAAATGTGTAGAATGAAGGTTTTTATTACATCATTTTTTTCAATTTCTATAGTCAATTCTGTCTCTTTCATGTGAGAAAATTGAAAGCAGATATTGTTTATTTTACGATACTCTGCGATACGGAAAGATCTGCGGAAATTGTATAATATAAAGAATTATTTATTTTTAACAATATTTTTAAATGTAGAAATGTTGTGAGAATACAATTACTGTCGACAGAGGGATGATTATCAATTAAAACAATTTATAGAAATCTCGCAGAGACTGATGACTTCCATACTGTTTTATATGATAAAACAGTATGGAAGTCATTATAAGAAAGCCCAGGACTTATGACCTTTATATTATATGTACAGGTCTATATTATTTATTATACATACATAATTTCTTGTTGTCCCCTCGCCCATCAAAATTAATTTGTTTTTGTATTTTTTATGATTGTGTTAATAAATTATTTAGTAACAAATACAGTGGACGCTCAGTATATGGCGGATGAATATCACAAAGGACGAATATCTAATGAATTTTCACATAGGAATTCACTAAAAATATTTTTATCTGTCCCCAGCCCTGAATGTTGCCTACTTATCTTTAATAATAAAAGAATCACTAGAAAAATAATCTCAAATACGTTTTAATTTAATTTGAAGACTCAATTAAATCTGTTTCTTGTTTGTTTCTTTGCCTACTATTTTTCACTGACAAGTATTTCTTGCAGCCTTTTCTAGAGATTTTTTATAAGATTTTTATCATTTTATTTGAGTTGTATTGAAGTAAATGAATTTTTCGAAATCGATATAAGTTACTGAAATAATATTTCAACTTTTCGTTAAAAAATAAGTCAGAAATATTTTTAAAAATGCGTACTTTGATATTACGTATCTCTAAAACTTTTGATGTTGGGTCATTGTTGCTTGAGAATTTTCAAATTCTAGGCAGAAATCCACCTGTTTTTGCTACTAGGTATGAGAAACCCTTCATATAGCTGATCTCTTGTATATTTTTGTCAATATGGCTATATTATTTTTCTTATATACATAATTTCCCATCAAAATTTTTTTTTTGTATTTTTCATGATTGTGTTAATAAATACAATGGATACCACTCATCTCACGCATACCTAGAAGATGCCTCCGGACGGATGGGCATTATCTCCCAATACTCTACACAAAAGCCACCAAAAGGTGAGTGTTGATAACGATAACAGTTGTAAAAAAAATTGGAGGCTCCGACTATCCCTTTATTATTCCCATGGTAAGTCAATATAGTCGATGTAACTAAAAAAGCTCCTCTGCCTGTGGTACCAAGTTATCGCACATGTATAATACCGATTTATGTTGAAAATAAAATATTTTTGATATAATTTTTTTTTGCATTCTTATTACCAAATTTTAATATTTCTCTTCTTATCTTCGTAATGCTTTTGGCAAGACAGTCACGATCGCCGATAATGGTCACAGCCAAAACGTTCCGGCGCCATCCAAGAGGTTTAAGGCTGCTTCACATTGATACAGTAGCTGGCGCCAGCATCACTGGATTCCGGCGCTGCACTGGCACTAGCACTAGATCGCGTCGTTTTCACGCATCCAGTAGTCATTTCTACTCCATTGCGGTGACTACACGTTTGCATCCTTAAAAAATGAGTGTTTCTCAAAAAAGAAGGAAATTGAAAACACTTTCTAAAAATCTTCGTTCGTTATTCTTCTTCTTAAATCATATCTATCAGATCGTCTAGACGAGCTGACAGATATGATTGAAGAAGAATTGATGAAGGAGAAGCGAATATGAGTGAGCTTCGAGAACCATTTCAATTTTGGTATATACACATTTCCTCCTGCTCCAGATCTTAATGATTTTTTTTATTTTATCGCATTCTAAGTAATAAGTGCATCTCAAGGATTTTATTTTAGCCTTAACGTCATCTACAGTTAATCCCTCAATATTCATGGCAGTACAAGTATTCTGCAATGCAGTAGACCGCATATTTTTGTTACGGTAATTTTGTGTTTTTAAATTCCATCAGCTTCCTGTCTATATAATTGCACAAATTTAATGAGCTCCTCATCAGACCACTTTTAAGATGACATTTTCGATGTGTTGATTGTTGGACAAATAAAACGCGTGGTTACTGTACGATTAGGCGCTAGCGACTGGCGTTCACTGGCGCGTAGTGTTTATACGGATCCAGTGCCATGGCACGGGCTGCGCGGCGTGCGGGAGGCGGTCACTGGATTGAAAAATAGGCGGCCGGTCTATTTCGATCCTGTGCTGGATACTGGATGCTGGACTGGATTGAAACATGTTTACATTGATACAGTGCTGGAATCTAGTGATGCTGGCGCCAGCTACTGTATCAACGTAACCGCCTTTATAGTCTTCTCCGCCAGCAATCTTCTCCGATTTGCAGCGCTGTTGACTGCTTTCTGGCATGAACGACTCATTGCAGACTTTACCAGATCTGTCCTTTTATTCGACGATCTCCTGCGGTCACTGATTGAAGGATTTCAAAAATAGTGTAGAAGTCTTTTAGAATGCCGCCTATACCTTGAACTAATAGTTAATTTTATTTAAAAAGGCATTTACCCTGTCCAACTTTGTAATAAGCCAGTATTAACACAGTATACTAAGATCAGTAATACATCTTCATACAAACTGGCCGCTACCCATTAGAATGTGTGCGTGCGTGCTCGGCGCCGTGTACGCACGCACTGTGACGCACACATTGACATAGGATATGGGGGCATAAGGTGGCGGCAGTAAGGGCCGTGCCTTCGGTGCCATCCGCGCTCGCAGTTTAATTAATCGTAATGATTCCGATTTGAAAAAAGTAACCCATAAAAACGAAGTTTTTACAATACTCCCTTTCTAATTTTCGGGTTTAGTGTCTACCTTATGCGTCGGAATCTCAGACGCTACGAGTTAAAAGAAAGGGAGTAAAAATAAAGTGACAACCCTAGCGTCAACGTAAGAGTAGGCTAATAACTCGCCGACAGGCCGGAGATAAACTACTGTTCTGGGTATACTGTGGTATTAATTAGGAGATATGTGTCATCTATTTTGACACCTCGATCAATTACTTGTAAGACTTGGGAGAGGTTCCTTGAACCAGGGAGATTTTATTTTTATCTTATTTATTTTACCGAATTTATCCACTCGCTTACCCGATAGATCCACGCGATATTACATCTAACGTTACGTAACCTCAGAACAGACATTACTATATATCTAGTGAGGGAGGTAGTGGCCGAGAGTCTTATTACATTATATCCTGTATTTACATACATGCATTATGTGTGTGTATCAAGCAATTAAATGTCTTTTGTCCAATAAACCCCTATTTATCGGTAATGAAAATGAAATGAGACGAAAAAAAAAATTAAAACTACTTTTTTTTATGAAAGAGCCTTAAATAGATTAATGATAAAATTGATAATGGTGACGAAATCATTGAATATACTGTTTCATAAATTTTTAAAAACATGATCAAACTAATAGATGAAAATATTACACATACCCTTTCGCGAATTATAACAATAAATGCATACTAGATTGCGTTAGATTATGCTTTAAAAAAGTGCAGTAGGTGTCTTAAGCGCAGTTCTATAAGATTCTGTCCCTTTGTTTCATAAGGCTTTTACAAATACTGCACTTTTGCTTAAAGGAGCAGAATTTCTGAAATTTCAAATTCAGTATTTTCATCCTATGTACTACTTAATTTAAGAATTCGCAAAATAATGTACTCAGTGATTTCGTCACCATTGTCAGTTCATTAATTTATTTAAAGCTATACAAATAAAAATAAGGCTATATGCGGGAGTGGTAGGTACCTGTAACTTTTTTTTAGACCTTAAACCAAACTTTTTTCAAAGAAAATTTCCTGGTGCTATAAAAGTTTTTTATATTTCGGTCGGGTTTAAAGGGTTAAAAACCCTTTTCTCCAGGTATACGACCTTCCAAAAAGGAAGCGCGCGTAAGCTCAATATTATCTTCTTTTTGACGTATTCTTACAATGTACGCAGGCAGTATTACGTGCTCGTACAAAGCGGTGATAAAAAGTACAAAGCAACACTGAAACAAAAAGCTCCCCGAGGTATTTTCATCTAAAAGGAATACCGCAAATGTTTTAACCGCATAGAAATTCTACGCGGACAGAGCATAGAGCATGATATTATAATGTATGCGCGTGCATTTTAGATTATTTATTTTACCTAACCGTTGCAAACCTTGTTAA
Source organism: Agrypnia vestita (assembly GCA_016648135.1). Classification (NCBI taxonomy): domain Eukaryota; kingdom Metazoa; phylum Arthropoda; class Insecta; order Trichoptera; family Phryganeidae; genus Agrypnia; species Agrypnia vestita. The sequence continues at coordinate 182 of JADDOH010024421.1, read as the reverse complement.
TGAAAGATTTGTGCATGAAACATTCGTAGTCTCACCAAACGCGCTGCAACACTACACACTACGTATCGATTTTTTTGTTGTTGTAATATTGAAGCAATAACTTTTGGAAATTTTGCTGTGTAATTAAAAGAATAGGGAAGGATTGAGAGTAAAATTTTGTTGTGTTTGTGGTATGTGCTTGC